>BPLR01004964.1:0-257147 GCA_021605095.1 Caerostris extrusa
TAGCTACGAGCGTTTCTCACTGCCTTACTCAGTAAGTGCATATTTATTTTCTGTTTTAGTCAGTAGTTTTTTAATATTTGGTTTTGTTTATTTTTATTCTATTATGGCTGTTGTCGAGGAGGTTTCGCTCTCCTCAAAGCAGCTGCTCATATCTCTCTCCCCTGCTGACCAATCAACCAGTATGCTTCATTTGATTGACGTTAATACTAACCCGACAGTGTTTAACTTTATTCAAGGTGATCAACTTAATATTAGCATTAACAATTTTCATCATTCGTGGTGCGAAAGCCATCTGAACAACATTGAAAAATTGCTTAAAATTGAACCTCAAATGCCTAATTTAGATCTTTTTTATACAACTTGCGCTTTCTAATATTACCAATAAAAATAGGAATCAAATGATTCAAGCAAGATCAATGAGGAAAAACGCTGACTCTAAGAAAAACTGGATCCCAAAGGAAAGAAGCTCTAGCTAAGCAGCTCTTTTCAGTGATCCTGTTTCAAAGCTTTCCAATTTGATTGTGATGAAAGTCTTGATGTGTTACGAAATGCATACCTCCTGCTAAAATTGAACATTTCAAATATGTTTGATAAATTAGGACCAATATGGACAAGTCAGGAGGCAGGTGTTGCAACTCTGTCCTGCACCCTACTACTAAATATGTTCCTCAGTATAATACCAACATACAAGGAGATTGCCCACTGCTCCAATTGGTCAAGGTGAAGGACTGCTGTCAAAAAATCTCCCCACCTGATGTCATCATGCAGGAACTCCTGAAGCAAAGTCAACTTTCATGCCCCAGAATTCATCACTCCACTTCGTAATCGTGCTGGTACCGGCAATCTACACTCTGTACCTAGTTTCTACCAAAAAATGAACAAAACAAGAATTTCTAATCTATCCACCTTATATTACTTTAGGTCAAAGTTGAACCACTCGAAGAAAAATCAGGACCCAGCAATTTTTATTTCTGAAATAAAGCCTCATGTAATTTATCCAAGAAACACATCTTCGACCAGGCGATTCCTTCAAAATTCCAAATTATATCATATATCGCTCCGATCGTCTTACCCACAGAGGAGGAGGCACGGCTATCTGCATTCATAAAAATAGTAATCATCATCAAATTCATTTACTACAACCAGCTTTGAAAACTCTGCTATCGTTATTAATCTCAAGAATAACCTAAAAAGTACGTTGCTAGCATTTATCGCCCTCCAATTGGTAGATTCCTCACACAAAGAACTTGATACAATAGCGAACTCCAATCAACAAGTACTTCTACTTGGTGACTTCAATTCCAAGCATCCTGCTTGGAATAATGGACGCTTTGCAACATAAATGGTTCTATTCTCTTCGATTGGACAAATCTTAATGCATTCAATGTTATTGTTCCTAATGATCCCACATATTTCTGCCTTCACAGTCCGCTTTGCAATAGTACTCTTGACATCGCACTTCTTAAAAATTTAAACGCCGGGCCTGCTTCTTCTATCAACGATCTTTCCAGTGATCATAACCCTGTGATAGTTGAAGTCTCTCATAATTCATTTACGCCCTTCCTCAATAGCATAATCACAACTACAAATTGGAATATTTTTACTTTAAAAATTCTCTCTCAAAGCATTCCTTTTAATCCAGCCATCTCCAATATTCAAGATATTGACAAAATAATTGATAAATTTAACTGTGCTCTTACTTCTGCTATCAACCTTGCTAACGAAATCTAAAGAACTCAGTACACCACACCAACAACTTCCTACTGAAATCACCTCTAAAATTGCGGAAAAAAAACAGAATTCGTAAATTATAGCAAGATACCAGGTTTCCTCCGTTCAAGCAATCCGTCAACAAGCTTCAAAAAGAAATAAAGCAAATGATTCACAAATTAAAAAATGACAGATGGAATGAATTTTTATTAGGCCTAAATCAGAAGATAATTCTCTCTTCAAAACTAACAAACATTTTACCAAAAAAATATCCAAAAATTTCTCCACTGGTTGGATCCAATAGTCTTATATTCTCATCTTCTGATAAAGCGAACTCTTTTGCTGAAAACCTTGAACTCTCCTTTCAAGAAAACACTGAACCTTGCGATTACTCTCAAATTGAGCATGTTGAAGATGCAGTAACTTCCTTTCTAGCTGTTCATCAAAATTATCATGACAATATTTTTTTTTTTTTTTCTCCATCTGACATAGTTAACTTATCAAGAATCTCAACATTCGGAAATCTTCTGACCTGACAACATTCCAAATAAAAGCCTTAATGCGTCTCCCCTTAATGCCTCGCAAAAATCTACAACAGCTGTACTAAATATCACTACTTCCCTCCTATCTGGAAAAAAAGCAAATATCATCATGTTCCCTAAACCTGGCCAAGATAGGGAAATTTCCTCAAAATTATCGGCCCATCAGTCTTCTTAGCTGAGTAGGATATCGGTCGTATTTGTGCTGGTACACCTCAAGGAAGCGTGCTAAATCCTATTCTCTACAATATCTTTACCTATGACTTTCCTCAGTGCACTAACATTTCCACTTGCCTATTTGCTGACGATTTTGCTGCTCTTGTCCAAGGTGCTTCTATTCTTTATGTCATCAATACTCTTCAAAATTTTCTGAATATCCTAGAGGATTGGCTAACTAAATGGCGCATCGCAATTAATGTCTCTAAATCTCAAGCTATCATTTTCCGAAAAGGTCGCCAGACAACCATATATTAATCTCTCCCTTTTTGATCAACATATTGAATGGGCGACTAATATTAAATATCTCGGCTTAATTATAGACAATAAACTTACGTTTCGAGCTCAAATTCAAAAAATCAAAGAAAAATGTTGAAAAAATTTTTATCTCACTCTACCACTCATTAATAAATTTTCTAAATTAACTTTGTCAAACAAACTTCTTCTCTACAAACAAGTTCTCAGGCCTATCCTTACCTATGCTGCCCCAATCTGGGGTCTAGCTGCACAATCTAACAAGAAATCTGTATAAATTATTCAAAACAAACTTCTTCGTATTATCACTGGAGCACCCTGGTTTGTCCGCAACTCTACAATTCATCAAGATTTAAAAATTGACTCTATTGACAACTATATTACTAAACTTTCTAGAAATTTCTTCAATACCATTGCTACTCACGAAAATCCTCTCTCATCAAGGCACAAACTATATTTACGCAATTGAATGGAAAATACAAGTATCCTTTCTCTACTTCTAAATGGAATCGAAGCCTCAAACCACCATAATTTCCTGCTCACTTGTCGCTTTTTAGATATTTTACTTAAACGCATATTTACTGATCATAAATTTCTTGTTACGTTTCCATACCGATGATTGACATTTTTCTTACTTTCTTTTTTTTTTCTCTCATCATACGATTACTATTATCTATTTATCATGGCTTTTCTTTCCTACTGCCTTCACATTCCATTGAGTTGATGGACGGTTTCGCGTTCAGGCACACTCGACATCTTTATTCAACAATGATGAGTATTAAAGTCAATCAAATGAAGCAGACTGGTTGATTGGTCAGCAGGGAGAGAGACATGGTTGTGCTGTTTGAGGAGAGCGAAACTCCTCGACAACAGCCATAATAGAATAAAATAAACAAATCCAAATATTTAAAAAAACTACTGACTAAAACAGAAAATGAATATGCACTTTACTGAGTAAAGGCAGTGAGAAACGCTCGTAGCTAAAAAAACCCGAACAATTCTGCGCCTACACAGTAAAATACAGAAGGAAAAAAAAAAAGAATTCTAGAATTTAGCTAAAAGTTCTAAAAAAGAATTCTAGAATTTAGCTACTCATTTTATACAACAAAATAATAACATAGAACCAATGAAATCAAATAGAGAAAGGTAATAAAGAGATTAAGACAGAATAAGAGGGGAAAAAAATCACATACCAATGAGGTGAAACATTAGAAAACAAACAGAATTGAGGGAGAAAAAAAACACGTCCGCTCAGCTCAAAGTCAAACGATAATCCAGCTCATATCTAAAAACAGAGCAGAACTCCAGTTCCTAATTTTAAATTTATGTGAGAAATTATGAACCTTCATGAAAATGCCCGATACCGCAAGAATTATGTTAGTCTTTGTTGTCATCAGTTTAAAAGATGCAAAGGGTCTGTCTTGAACTCGTCTTCTGTAATTTGGACACCCGTGTAGTAGTATAATAAACTTTGCTATTTAAATTGGCAACATCTTTGAGATAGAAGAAGTAAACAAATCGAATTTGTAAACTATGTAAACATTCTTTATTGTATATTTGGAAAGTTTTTTGTTTAAAAGTTTTTGATTTGGTAATATTGAGAAGTATTTTGTCAAGGTATGTATATTTTACAATAAAGCGAAAATCGTTAGGTTGTGTTAGATATTTATGCGCAAAAACAACTTTTGAAATCATGTATAGTTCCGTTTTTAAGCTGTTATAAGCCCATGTTAATGTTTTAGATTTTATACATTGCCTCACAAAATTTTTCGGATATGCATGATTTTTCGTCACGATTACAAGAAAAAAAAAAAGTAGATATAATTAAAAATTTCGGTTGAATTCTATATATTGAATCACAAGTTGCCAAAGCGGTGATGATGTTCAAAAATGTGATAGGACGTTAATGAACATTTGAGAAGAATTCTGCAACTTCGTTTATCATTCTGTGAGCCATATTTTTAAACTTTTTCTCATCTCAGCAAACAGTATAAATGACAAGCAAATGGAATTTTTTTTTTTAATTTTGAAAGTTAATATTTATTTGTTAAGTAATGAAAATTAAAATAAAAAAAATGCTGGAATCTGCTCGGCAAATTTCAACTTATCATGTGTGAACATTCGAGAACGGATGAATAAACTCAGGAATATGCCAATGTTTAATAATGCTGGAGATATATGAAGCAATTGATTGGAATACTATAAGAATGGCCAAATTCAATAGCCACGTGAGTATAACAATGTTCAATAGATCAAGGACTTCATGAAGAATGAATTGTTCAAGAATCTCTTAAAGAATATTTAAAATATAGTCGTAAATGAAGAACGAAGTACTCCCAATTCTACAAGAAACGTTATCACATTCAATACCCAAACGAATATATCAAAGTTTGAAAATTCTAGGCATAAATGAAGAAAGAAGTATTCCAAATATATTAAGAAGCACTATACAGCTCAATAGGTACAGGAAAATGCCAAAATTGATAAATATGAAACTTCAAAAAAGAAGGAATTGATCAACGCATTATGAGTACTTATAGCCATTGGAAATACAAATCTTTAAAATCTAACCCAAAACATGAAAAAGTGATTCAAAACCATACTACAAAACACTTCAATCAAATGCCAGATTCTCCAGTAAATTCCTTAAGATTAACATTATTCATGAATCATTTCAAGATTTAAGGGGCTCAAAGTACCATTGCCTGGTCCTCCTTTTCGGATAAAGTCATGGGCCATGATATTGACAATATCATGTTTACACATGATAAAAAAATTTTGAGTTAAATTCATTTTTTTAAAGTTAATAAATTCAAGGAAATTATGATTAATGCGTTATAATGTTAAAAAAAGTAAACTGAGATCCGGGCGACTGAGATGTGAAATGATGCCCAAACGTAAAATGAAACTGTTTATTTAACCTGCTTATCATCAAAAGTAATAATTGTTATATGTACTGCTTTTTTTTTTATAATTATACGATCAATTTATCAAACTGGTTACATTTGTGCTTGATATTACGAATATTAAATAAAGTTGTTAAACAAAAAGTTTTGAAAAACTTACTGCTTTTGAAGCAATTTAGCTTGAATATGTTTTTTGTTTATATATTACATTTGAATTCTTTAGAATAAATTCCTTTAATGCAAAAATTCATGTTGAAAGACTTAATGTTATTAACTAAATCCTCAGATAAGAATAATTAAATTTGTTGCTGCTCATTAAACAATTTTTAGTGCTTGATCGAATATTTGCAAGTTTTAAAAATCATCTTTTCATCCTATTGTTATAGATTCAAAGTAATTCTTAGCAAATTCTGTGCCTTTTTTTTTTTTTTTTTTTTTTTTTTTTTTTGCCCCAAATTTCATGCATTATAGATTTTAGCTGCTGTTTTTGAGAAAATGTTTATGTTTTGGTGTTTATTTTTGAATCTGTTCAAATATGTTCTATTAATTCAAATCTGATGACTGAGGACACATTTTAATTATTTTTTACAATTGCAAAACAATCAACTTTAAGTATCAAAACTGGAATTTTCATCAATAATTTAAAATTTTTTTTTTAAAGATGTCAATATATGTTTACTGATCCATGGTGCCATCAAGAAATTTAAACTTGCTTGCTCAAGAGAATAATATCCAACTCCATTCTATAACTCCCTCCACCATGAGCGGCCTGGTGGCCAAGTGGCTAGCGCTCTGGCATTTGGTATCCCAGGCTTCAGGTTCGGAATCCTGGCGGTGGCATGGATGTTGTGAGTGGTTCGGAATCCACTTAAAACTGTAGGCATCGGTCTGTTTAGCCCAAAGTGCGCATAAGATGACTGTAGAGCCACCAACCAAACCAAACCTCCATCATGATGTTTAATGTATATTTTTTTTTTTTTTTTTTTTAAATGGGTCTTTCAATTTTATCAAAAACAATTATTAAACCACTAGCTCCAAATTTATTGCATTTTTCATTAGCAAATACTACATTGTAAAGCATTTTTTCATATTTCTGATACAAAAAAATTCACAGGTTTTCGATTCTTTACCCCAATGAAAATTTATTTTGTGCTACTCGGCTTTGATACCTATTTAATCAAATTATTTAAACAGATTTTGAACTTGCAGATGTTCCAGAATTTTCTTGTTATTCTACTTTATATTTTGTATCTAATAATTTAAAATTTGCATATCTGTTTCAAAGGATGATTGGCTTCAATCAATGAGATTTTGATTAACTGGTTATTCTGCTATACTATTTATAACATTTTATGATAAAAAAACATTTGAGTTACTTTAACTAAATGCTAGATTAATCTCTCTGTAATAGTATAACCTTTTTTTTAAGTGTAAATCTGTATACTAATTTCAATGGTTATGCTTGCTTGCTTTGTATAGTTATGAAGATATTCTAATTATAGAAATAAAACCTACTTAGTTTATTTTTAAGTATATGATTTTATCTAATATAGCAAGCTGTGTTGGGAAAAATATTTCTTAATTACGATTGAATGTTAATGTAAAGCAAACAAATTTAATATGAACCTAAAGCATATATGAAGATTGTTGTGAGATTTAAGCAAACTTCAAAAATGTTGTTTTTTAAAATTAAAAAAATTGTATTGGATAAATCATATTGTATTATTTTGAATATATTAGAGAGTTTGTTTAAAATTATTTGAATTTCTTAATTCTTCCAATTTTTTTTTGAAATTGAATTATAATCAGACCATATTTGCAAAAACTTTTGTGATGCACCATATAAAATTCTAATAATATGATCAATTATTTAATTTTCTTTGTAGTTATTATGTTACAACTTAGATTGCATAGTTTTTTATTAAAATGATTATCTTTATTATTAAAATGATTTTTTATATTTGAAAAAATTTGTAATAAAAAAAAAAAAAAAGAAATTAGTGTTTTGAGACAGATTTAAATGCTATGCCTTATGATATTATATCTAATTTGTTACTTTATTTATTATTTCTATTTGCTCCTTAAAATATTCTATGGTGTGCAAAATGTTAATTTTTCCAATTTCACTTATATGGTAAACATTTTCATAAATTCAATCATTTTGACTGTCTTCTTGATCTGCAAAACAAATCCATTTATATTATCAATGATATGATTACTTTTTTTATCATTTCTTTATAACCTGCTATTTGTTCTATATGCTATTACAGAAAATGTTTAATAAATCAAATATTGATGTAGTCAAATTCGTTTTAGATGATTATGAACACTTTTAAACTGACTTGCATGAAGAAATTTTTCAGTTTTTAGAATAATTGAAAATTAATTTCAATTGAACTACTTCAATTCTCTGAGGTTTTTCAAGAATCTAACCCCAACAAGGATTTACAATATAAACATATTTAATGTTTTAATATTTTTTTTTATGTTAATTAAACTTTTGCATTATGATATTAAAAATTTTCACTTAAGGTGCAGAATTTAGAAAGAGAGAATTTTTCTTTCTAACAAAATTATTTTTAAAAAATACAATGGGAAATTAATGTATAGAAATCAAAATTATTGCAGGACTTTTGCATTATTGTATATTACTTTTTTTTACATTACTTACATATTTTCATCATTCTGATATTTTACCACAAACAAGATGTAATATCAAAAATTTTTTGTTTTCCTTAAATTAGACATTTCTTCTGTTTAAAAGACTCTGTATCGAGAGATAAACTTATTTATAAAAATCTTGCAAATCTGCATACATGCCGCCACTGTAAAATAGATTTATAATTTCGTCAATAACAGCAATTATTATTATGTTCAATGGAGAAACTCTGAGTCGATGAAATTATTTTCCACTCATAAAGCAGGGCAGTGCCTTTCTTTTGCAATCTATATGCAAAATATTTTTAAAATCATCCCTACTCATACAGAATGTTTATTATATGCAGATAATGTCTTCCTTAGGAACCGGTAGCGACACCTACAATGTGTTTAAATGAGGAAATTGTTCAGGCGATTTCTCAAACACGAAGTGCATTTGAATGTTATTGCCTGGTGAAAAGTTGTTGTGATGCCTTGTGAAGAAGCAGAAATGCGTACTAGCACGTTTCTGACTTTGATAAAGGTCGAATTGTAGCGTTTATCTGAGCGACTGCGGTTTATCGTATCACAGTATTGCTAATCGCGTCGGTCTAGATCCAATGACTGTTAGCAGAATATGGAATCGATGGGTTCAGGACGATAATATGGAACGCCGTGCTGGATCTCTACGGCCCCCTATCACTAGCAGCCAAGAAGACAGGCATGGTCTTAATGGATCGTGCAGCCACGTCACGAGCCCTGAGTCAAGAATTGGGGTCGTTTGCAAGACAACAAGTGTCTGCACGAACAGTTCGACGACGTTTGCAGCAGCATGGTCTCTCAGCTCGGAGATCATGATTGCGGCTACCCTGATGCTGCATCACAGACAGGAGCGTCTTCAATGGTGTGATCAACGACGAATCTTGGCGCACGAGTGGCGAGACGTCATTTTTTCAGATGAATCCAGGTTATGTTTACAGCATCAAGATGGTCGCATCTGTGTTTGGCGGCATCGTGGTGAACGCACATTGGTAGCAAGCATTCGTCATCGTCATACTGGCCCATCACCTGGTGATGATATGGTTGCTGTTGGATACACATCTCGGTCACCTGTTGTTCGCATTGACGTCTCTTTGAACAGTGCACGTTACATTTCTGGTGTGTTACGACCCGTGGCTCTAACCCTTTATTCGAGCCTTGCGAAACCCTACGTTTCAGCAGAATAATGCACGACGCATGTTGCTGGTATTATACGGAACATGTTCGGCTGTTGCCTGGCCTGCACGTTCACCAGATCTCTCGCCAATAGAAAACGGACGGTCCATGGTTGCCCAGCGACTGGCTCGTCACCATACGCCAATCAGTACGGTTGATGAGCTGTGACATCGCGTTAAAAGCTGCATGGACATCTGTACCTGTACATGCCATCCAATCTCTGTTTGACTCAATGTCCAGGCATATAAGTGCTGTTATTACTGCTAGAGGTGATTGTTCTGGGTACTGATTTCACAGGATCTATGCACCCAAATTTCTTAAAAATTTAATCACTTGTTATTTCCAGTATAATATATTTGTCCAATAAATATTATTTTTTTTATCTGCATTTCTTCCTTTTGTAGTAATTTTAATGACTAGTAGTGTAGATAATACAAAAGATTACTTTAATATTAAAAGTTAAATTTTATAGTATCTTACTTTATTTAGGTTCATATGGTCTCCTTTGAGCAGGGCCAGATTTTCCTATAGGCTAACTAGGCTTCAGCCTAGGGCCTCAAGATCAAGGGGGCTACTTTCAAATTGTTAGCAAAATTAATTGCACTATTCTAAAAACAGTAAACACTAAAACACTGATGAATAAAAATAAGGAGAAATTCTGCACATATGAATAATAAACAAACATAATAAGTAATTTACAACTTAAAAATGATAGGGGAAAGGGGCCTCATATGGAATTGCCTAGAGCCTCTTTTCATGTAAATCCGGCCCTGCCTTTGAGCTGATATCATTGAAATAAAAATAATTTTATAAAAAATTATGATACATTTTGTGACTTATATCCACTTCCTGAAAATACAAGAATGTTCCTTTCATATAAACTTATTGTTGTCATATGCTATACATTTTTATTACATATGAAATTTTTCAAAATTTTAATTTGTTAGAGATAACTATTTTCACTTTACTCTTACATCAGCACTTTTTACTCTTATGAGCAAAAGGAACAGTCATGCACTTCTATTGTTATAGATCCTTCTTATTGATTAATAGAGGTTGATCTGAATAGATTTAACCTGTGTTTATTCACCTGAGGGTTTAGCTGAATATTGATTTTTAATAAGTATTGCTATGACTACAAGTGTAAACAATTCTGCTGAATTTTGTGAAAATATTTTATGATGGGTTTAATAATAATATAAGCTTTTCAGCCTAATGATAATAAATAACTTAAAAATATTATTTGAATAAGCTTATTGCAAAAAATCTGTTTCTAACACTAAGGAGTCATAAACAAAATAAATTAATATTGTCTAAATTACCAATTTGATACCAAATATCTACATTAGAAATTTTTACCTGTGGGTCTTTAAGAATGTTCACACCATACCCTTTAATTTCAGGATGGAATTTTCATTAATGCAGCATTATTTTTTATAATGTATGTGATATTTTTCAATAACATTAAATTTTAACTTCCTTCAAGATTTATTATAAATTTTTTAAAATTCAAGTTTTCATAAAAACATTATCTAAATATTTATCCCAACCGATAATAAATTAAATTTTTTTCATAATAATTATCTGATGTCAATTTTTTTAATCTTAAAGATATTGAAATTCTATTGTGTATATATATTAGTTTTTCTACATGTTTTATTATATTTTTCGTCTATAGTTTTTCATTACTGATACAGACATGCTATAATATACAAAAATTTATTAAAGTTGATAATAAGATCAACTTAAAAGCGTTTGTAAATTTTTAATGTGCATATAGAAAGTGTTATATAAAGAGAAGATTTTAGAATTCAATTTATATAGATTTAGAAATAATTTGTAGTGAAGGTAATTAAGCTTTTCTAAATGTATGAATTTAAAGAATTTTGATTTGGTTTCAAATAAAGATTACAAATTTTCAATACCTTTAATGATGGCTAGTTTTTAAAAAATATTAATTGAGAATAATTAATAGAAAAGGAATTGAAAACCACAAAGATTAATATACTTTAGAATCAATAAAAACCTGAGATAAATATATTTTAAAAAAATATGTCTATTTAAAGGTAAGAAATTTAGTTTCATCACTTTAAAAAACAAATTATACTTCAACAGTAAAAAGAAAACCTTTCATTTTATATTTTTAGAAAGAATAATAATTTTTCAATTATTAAAAATTTCTTAAAATAAATAGTTTTAGTTAAACAATTCATTTTCATTCCTTTTAATTTTCACTTTGCAGGTATAAATTGGTTATTAAACTATTTTGTGATGGGATAAAAATATAAAGAACTTATATTGATTCACATTTTTAATCTGAGGAAAAAAATATACATCTTTTTTTTCTTTTTAAATATTTTTACCATTTAAGTTATACTCAAAATTTGTTTATGCAGTAGCTTTAATTTCTTCTACATCCACATTTTATATGCTACTGTAATAACTGAATTTTTTTTTTTTTTTTTTTTTTTTGCCCATAAAGCATTTTCTTTTCTTTCATCTCTTCTTTTCTCTGTTCTATGTATTTTTCATAATTTTTCCAACTTTAAACAAAATTTGGTCTTCAAAGAGAAATTGTATAACTGTTATTCATTTTAATTTCTCTTTTCCTTTTAAAAATAAACTATAACTACTCATTGTGTAAAAAAATTATAAGCCTGTTCATTATAACTTTTAATTTATCAAACAAATTTGATTAGCTTTTTAAAAATTATTTTTGAATTTTAAATATATAATGAAGTATAAATATTTTATTTGTATGATAAAATTTTTTGTATCCAGCAACTTTTGATGAAATCATTCATTTAATTTTTCCCCTTTTGTAAAAGAAAAGCTATATTATCATTGTTAAACAATGCATGATTTTTTTTTTTTAAGATAACAAAAAAAGATAAATTGCGGCTTTTTTAAGATAAATTTGCAGTGTTTATAAGGAGAGTATTCTAGTAGTTGTTTTATTTAAAAAGTCAGTTAAAAGATTTATATGAGTGTCAGTAAATTTGAAGGTTTAAATTTTGAATTTTAGTAAGAAAGATTATTTTCATCCCTTTCAATATGGATTATTTAGGTATACATTAAACCTTCAAATTAATATTTACTTATAATGGCCAATAAAAGTTCATTTAACTATTGTAAAAATATTATTTAATGATGTGTTCGTTTTCATATTAAATAATTTTAGAAAAATTAATAACTTTTTTTACTGTAAAAAATGTAATTTACTTTCGTGTTATCATGATGAATTATTCATTATAAAAAGTTGAAACAGGTAAGCAGTAAATTATGTAACAACTTATATATAGTAGTGTAACTTTTTTATAGTTTTTGTAAAAACATGCAAAAAGTTATATTTTTCTCTTTTAAAAAATATAGTAAATTATTTGTATATATATTTAAATTTTTGCCACTTTTTAAAAGCCTATATTTTAATTGATATGATATATTTGTGATTAGAAAATACTTATTAACTGTTGTACAATAAGCTTTAATAATTTAATGCAATTTAATAAGCTTTAATAGTTTTTAAACTATACAGTTTAATATTAAATTGTCTTTTTCATTTCAGATGTCAACTAAAGTAAAACGAAAAGTTACAGTTGAAAATAGCAAAGATGATAGTGATCAGCCTAGAAGACCAAGTGTATTTGAACGCTTAGGACCTGGGACTCTTAATTTACCTCCACAACCTACAGATGTAATTTAATTTATATTCAGTTTCTAAATTGCTTTGATGTATTTTTTTTTTTTCCTTTCAACCTAATTGATGTCTTTGGTAAAATATAAATAATGTAATTTTTAATGTATAGTGTTAATGATTTCAAATTATTGAATTAACAATTTTTATACTGTAATAATTCATATTTTGTATATTTATAGAGACATAGTAGAACAGAACATAATGAAAAATGTAGGAACTGGCTTCGTACTGGAAACTGTGCTTATGGAAATACTTGTCGATATAAGCATGATACATTTCTGGGTTCCTCAAGACGATCATCTAAGCCTGAAAAGTGAGTTTTATCAGTGAAATAAATTTGTTAAAATTAAAAATTATTGTGAATGTAATGATTTTTTGTGATTCTCAAATTTTTATTTATTCATTATATATATATATATATATATATATATATATATATATATATTTTTTTTTTTTTTTTTTTTTAAGAGATGTAGAGTCAAAAGATTTGAGACACAAAGTCAAACCCAAACGAGACGAACTTAAAGAATCCAGAACTGGATCTGCATCTCCGAAGGTTTGTTTATATGTATCATGTTTTTACATATGAAAAAAAAAAAGGCATTTAAGCCTTAATTAATATTATTGATTGAGTTGGCATTTATCCTAGAAATATTTTTAATTTCATTCCTTGAGGAAATTTGTTCACAAAGAATTACATATTTTTCTCATATATATTATTTTTTATTGATATAAAGTTTTTCGTTTTTCTTACAATTATTATTCCCCTTTTTTTTAAATTAATTCAGTAGTAAATTAATTTTTTAATTAATTCTTGAGTATTAACTGTATGCTATTGGGGAATATCAACCAATATAAACAGCTCAAAAAATCACATTGCCGGTTACTGGTATTAATACACATTGAAATTAATACAAGTGATCAATTGTAGGCAGTAAAAATGCATATTCAATTTATATTTGAGTACTTAATTGCTTTAATTATTCTAATTATTACTTTTGAAATCAATACTCTTTGCTGATGTACAAAACTGAAGCAGCTACTTTTTTTATCATAACTTTACTAGAAATAACCTGCACATATGAATTTTTTTAATGCAATGCTCTAGTTAAAAGATGAAAAATGCATTAAAAAGCAAAAGGTGGTAGTACACATACATGGAAAAAAATTACACTATTGTAAGAGAAGCAGAAGCATTGGTACAAATGCTCCTCATCTGCCCAAGAGGGTGAACAATAAGCAGATGACTCTTAGTAAGGGATATGATTTCCTTAACTGCAGTAGTTAACTTGGTGGCATCTCTCCATGCTCAACACCAAGTTATTCAACAGTTATGGAGATAAGAGTGCCCATTCTTCAATGAGCATCATTTTCAAGTATTGACTATTCTTCAGTGATGTAATTCTTGCCAAAAGATCTCTCCCTCATATGCCTCTGCATTTTGTTCCCAATATTGCACAAATACTTACTAAATTAGATGTTCATTGTACTGATTAGATCAAATCCTTCTTTACAATTTCATAACTGTCTGCTTAAAATTGTTTAAGTTAGCATAACAATATATGGATATTATAAATACTTTAATAAATATCTATCCAATGTTTTTCCTAATCAACCTAAACACAAAGAAGTATATAGCTTTAAATAATAAGAACAAATTATATCAAAAGTTATTTTTAAAATATATTTTCTAGTTTTTTGTCAATGCAATTGTTGCTTCAGTAAAATCAACTTTTGTAACAATTTTTGATGATCAAATTGTTAGATGATTAAGTCTTTTTTTGGGCTAGTTGTGCTTCTTTACTGTGTTTTCAATGAATTTGTGAATCTGTTGTGACGTCTTTTAGCTGAAGAAACAGTACTGTAGAAAATATAAAATAGCGGAATTGATGCTATCAAATGTACCTTGCAATTTTTTTGTATTTTCATTTTATTTTGGAAGCTATCTTGTGCATATTTTTAAAGTAAAAGATTTCATGATGTAAGTATTCTATGACATACATATTAACAACTTTGACTGTTTTTTTCCATATACTGAACATCATCCAAGTTCTGAAAATTCGAGATAGGTCAAAATAGTTCACATATGTTATCTGCTGCTTCAGATCTTGGTTTTAAATCATTGATAGTAATACAATTTAATATTGGTTGATTTCTTCAGCAACTACTTTTGTGTCTTGGAACAACATTTTCCCCAACATTTGTGAATTCTAATGATTTTTCATATGTAACATAGTAATTTTTACTGCCTTGAATATTTGATATAGAATAAGATTACATGATTCTTTGAAGTATAAATTTCATAGTTTTAGTGAAAGTGATAGTCAGATACAATGATTTCTGTACCAGATGTAAAATATGCTGACTCTGTATTCTCAAACATTGATTGATTTCTTGCTCCATTCTGTGCCACAAACTTACTGCATGTGCAGAACAGTTTGAATAGTTAACATTAGAATATACCAGCACCTCCTAAACCAGGTATGGGTCTTCAGTCTGGAGCGCTATTCAGCTACCCAGGAATCGTCTAGAACAAAAATGTTCCATTTAAAATGCTAGAAGATTGGATCAGCAAATTATTTAAATGCAAATTAGCTTACATAGATATAGCATGTTATAACATTTGTCTTTCATACATGCATTGCATTCATTTATTTTTATAGAGAAAGAGCTCAAATCGTAGTATAAGTCGAAGCAGGAAAGGTGAACATGAAAGTAAGATTAAATCAACAGTAGTTGTTACCAGACCCAGATCGCCATCGGCAGCTAATCCTGAACCATCAGAACCTAAAAAAAAATCAGAAGGCAATTGGGAAGATGATTCTGATGGTTTGTATTCTCCTATTGTGAATTTCTAAATCCATTAATTCTAATAATTGATTAATGTTAAAATATTTGTAGAAGTTGAACTTTTTTTAACATTAAAATTGACAAATATTTTTAATTAATATAAATGTGAATTATTATAAAAATAGATTATATTATACCTAAAAAGTAAGCAAATAATATTATAGCAATTAAGCTATAATCAAAATATTAGCTTTTAATTATATTTAAAAAATATTAACTTGATCAATTATATTCAAGCATTTGCAAAATATTTTGTAGAATTCTAAATTCTTTAAAACTCAATAAACTTATAGTGAAATAAAGGGGCAAAAATGTCTAGACAATTGATTTAAATTATTCAGTATAAATCATATATGGTGATATAGTTTTTAGTATAAAATTGCAAATTTTATACTGCTTTTAATATTTGTTATGCATTTAATTGCAAAATATCTGTAAATTAAAGAAAAATATTTTTATAGATTGGCCAATGGATGCAGCTCAACTTGATTATAAAGAAGAATTGACTTTGGAAAGAAAAAGACAACAGCTTCAGAGAGAATTGGAATTGGAACTGCAAAAAGAAAGACTTATGAGTGAAGGTGTTACTATAACAAAAACAGTAAGTTTAATTTTGCTTAAAAAATGAATTAAAAAATAAATTTGTATGTTACTTGAAAGTTGTATAAAAATTTCAATGTTTTTTAACTCAGAAAAATGAAACCATCTTAAATATCATTTTAAGTAAAAATAATATTAATATAGTATTATTAAGAATATTATTTTAAATGTATTAATTATTGTATTTTATTAGTATTATTTTAAATGTTGTGTTTTAAAATACTTTTGATTCACTTTTAAAAATCATTTAAGGCTTTTTAAAAACAGTTAAGCAAATTATATACACATGTATATTCTTTATTATGCTTTAAAATGTATATACTTTTCTTCAAATCTTATATTTAACTCAAATATCTTATTGAAAAATATATTAAATCATATTTTGTTTTCTATAAGTTCATAGTTTCTAACACAATTGTTTAGGGTTATTATTAAAAAAAAAATGAGAAAAAAAAATTAATCACTATTAATCTTTTGTAGTAGTCCTCAATTTGGGACTAAATATAATTTTTACTAACCAATCAGTATAAAAAAAAAAAACATTTTAATCCATTAAAAATAATCTAATAAAAAATGATAATTTAACATAGGTAGAGTTGAAAGAAACTAAAACTTACTTGCAGGCATAAAGTAACAAATATCTTTTCAGCATTCCAGAAAATATTTTGAATTTTGAATATAAACAATATTACATGAACAATACATTACCATTAATATGATTTTAGATGGTGGCAAGTAGTGCCCTACTGCCATTGTTTTTCTCCTTTTCTTAGCGCCACATAACTTCTCAAAATTTTTTGGTGATATCTGGTTTCAAGAAATTATGCTTATGATTTATAAAATTATGCTTATTGTTTATCATTAATTTAATTATGGTTTATGAAACTTAAACTTATGGTTAAATGTGCTAACATGTAACAAAACTGTCATCTATTGTTTTTATCTAAAATAGTTTTGTTTTTCAAATAATATTTATTACAGTAATAAAAATTCATTGCTATTAGAGTCATTTGCTGTACATGCTATGTATTATAGGTATCCTTTAGTGAAAGTAGTACTACTACTAGTACCAGTGACAGTGGAAGCATATCTAGTAGTTCTGAAACTTCAAGCAGTAGTAGTGATGAGGATAGTAACGACAGTAGTTCCTCTTCATCTTCTTCATCCTCAGATAGTTCTCAACGACCAGTAAAGAAAAAGGGGAAAAAATCTTTTTCCAAACAACCCACAAAGAGTATGAAATCTAAGCAAAGGGACAATTACGACAAAATAAAAACTAGTAGAGCTGCTAAAGCCAAGAAAAATCGTTCTCCATCTCCTGCGATTGAATCAAGGAAAGGTAGTCGAAAAGGAAGAGACAAGCACAACTTATCACCATCATCTCCCAGAAAGAGACATACTGATGCAAGAAGTGATAGCTTAAATGTCAGAATGAGGGGGCCAAGGACTCCCAGTCCTACACCTAAAGCATCACGTAAACAAAGACAATGGTCAGTATTTCATTTGAAAGAAAATATTTATTTTGTGAAATCTTACTTCAAATCTTGTTTTAAAAATAATTATAAGGACCTATTCATTTCTGATGATCTACTTATCCTAATTTAATTGCTAAAATAATTCAATATGAGTCTCCCTCTTCATTGACAAATTGGGATAAAACAAATTTAAATTAAATTTTGGTGTGGATCTATGATTAAAAATTCTCGGATAAGATATTACTTAACCAAAATAATTTTTTTTAATAAATCCACATTTTCTTTCTTTTTTTCAAAATAATTTAAAAATTTCTTTTATGTATAATTTTATTTCTAAATTATTAATTTTGAATTGAATAACTTTTGTAGATTTAAAATTTGTGACACTTTCATGCAAATTTTTGTAATTTTCTGCATTCATCTATAAATATTTTTGGTACTTTTTAGTCAATAAAGTGTCATTTTACACTAAGCATATGTTTTGTGCTAAACTAAAATTAGAGTCAACTTTAACCAGACATAATTATGGCAATTATTCAGCCATTTTGATAAACATATCAACAATACATTAAGTTAAGAAAAACAAGAAGTTAAAAGTAAGGAAAATACATAATATTAAATATAATAGTAATGCAGAAAATAGACTAACAAAAATCCAAATGATTTTTCTGGTAATTTCTTCCGAATACCCATTGCTATGGAAAAATATGTTACTTTCTATGAGCAAAGCAATTCTCATTGGCTTTCATAATTTTACCACTTTTTAAAGATGGCTGAAAAATAATCATGCATTATATACCTCTTCCATGTAACTTTTAAAACAACAAATGTCAAAGAATTCATTTCTAACTTGAATTTACATACTTCTACTGACAATTTTTGATATTAAAAACAAATTAAGTAAAGAACAATCAAAAAGTAATGTGAGAATTTTCTAAACAATTTCTTATAATACAAATATTTAATCAATGCTTAGAACATAAACGTTATAATATAATATGTTAGAGGAACAGAATCAGTATTTGATTTAAATCAGTGGATATTGTGTACTTTGGTAACCTATAAATTAAACCAAATAATTATCTTTTTTTAATCAGTGATCCTAAGGTTCTAAATACAATCTTAATGTTATATGTATTGCAATGATAGTAATCTCTTTGTGTGTCATATTTCTTTCTTATTTAATGTGTTATTGGTTATGTCTTATTTAAAAAATTATTTACGAATGCAACATTTCACAATCAAATTGACAACTTTTAATCGATTCTTCTTGGGGGGGGGATTCTTGGCTTTTGAAGATAAAAATTGGTAAAGTGTTTTATTTTTATTTATTTGTTATAAAAGGGATATGAAGTTTAAAAAAATTTTGCAATTAAAAATATTCTGTTGCTTTCAGGGCTGAAAGCTCTAGTGCCGATAGCCGATCAGCTGATGTTCAAAGAGGTAAAAATAAGCGTCATAAAAAAAAGAAAGATTCTCTCAAAGGTGAAGTAAGTATTAATTTTTATTTGGCTTTTACTATTGAATTAAATTAAATTACATAGAAATAACACTGAAATCACTAAATAAGGAAAACAAAACTAATGGCTGTTAATAGAAGTTTTTTTTTTTTTTTTTTTTAAATGAAATTTGACATTCAGTATTATTTTTTGTTGTCTCTTCGTAATTGTTACAATAATGAGTAAATTGTGGTACTGTAATTTAAATTAAGAATTCCAAATGCTATTAAAATTTATTTATAATATATATCAATTTAAAAACTCAACTTTTTTTTTTGCTGTATTATTAATTGTGCAAGTAACATCTAATGTTAAGTATTCTTTTATATATAAGGAAACCAACAAAATACTATTTTATTAAATTTTACTCAAGACACTTTATGCTTACTAAAACTTACTTTATTAAATAAAATAAAATAAATCTCTGAACATATTTTTCACAGATTATTTTAAAAGGAATTCTTTGATTGGTAGATTAATATTTTTTATGTTTAATTCATTAATAATGTAATATAAAAACTCTTTTTAGAACTTAAAACTGATTACAAAATATTCATTTATTAATTGTTTAAATAGCTAAACATTATATGGTGAGCGAGAATAATTTTATGAATCATTAATTTACTCTGATCAAAATTATATTTTATTTAAAATGTTTGACCTAATTTTATTTCAGAAACGAAAATCAGATCGTGCTTTCTCTCCTCCATCTTTAAATAGTCCCAATCGTTCATCCATGTTACCAACAGTTTCATCTAAAAAAGGAAAATTAAAAGAAGAGGCTAGTGGAAAATCTCGACACAGACATCGAGAGCCATCTCCAGTTTTACTTGCTCGTTCTTCTAATTCTACTTCACAGTCAATGAAATTAATGGGAACATCACGATACTTAACTGAAGAAAAGCCTGTAGAGAAGATTCGGGGGGATGAACGTTCAAAATATTATTCAAGGAAAGATGATGAAGATTTACTTCCTCCCAACAAAAGAAATGACAGCCGAGAACGAGGTAATAAACGAACCAGAGTGTCTCCTCGAAAAGGCAGTCGCAAAGGGTCTTTGTCACCACACAAAGAGAGATATGATCCTGATATGCTTTCTGTTGCAAGTAGAAAAATGTATCCCCATGAAAAAGAAAAAGTAGATCGTCGTAGGACATCAATTTCGCCAGTTCGATCAGATAGAAGAAAACTCAATCCAGAAATTGAAAAAAAACGAGATCTTCGAGATATTTCTCCAAGAGAACATGATTCTAGAAGAGATATGTATCGTGGGAATGAAGTTCATGGTTATGATAAAAGAGGTGGTGAACCTAAAAAGCGATTTGTGTCACCTGATATGAAGAAGAATAGGGAAGATAAAGGAAGGGATCATATTAAGGATAGGAATGCTGAATATGAATCCAGTTCTTGGCAAGGAGATCATCGAAAACCTAGTTCTGCTTCTACAGGTCGTCGAACACCCGAACCTAGAGGTCGCCAAGAAATACGTTCTCAGCCTCCTCTTTCACGAAACGATCGTCCTCGGGAAGGGGAATTAGATAGAAAGAAAAGTGGGAAAAGAGATTTATCTGTAAGGTCGGTAGAAGATACAGATAGAGCTAGATTACCTTCTCCAAGGAGATCTCAATCACCTGTTCATGGTCATCATGGTGTGCGAGAAATTGAATCCCTCACAGGTAATAGAGGTCGACTGTATGATTCTGACATTCCACCTGGTGAACGGGATTATGGGTATGGTTATGACTCTCTTCATGATCCTTATTTGAATGACAGACTACTTCCTCCTCCTGATTATGAACCAGATGTACTACGTAGTTATCCTCCAGATGTCTACCCAGAATCTCGATACCGAAGAGGTGGTAAAGAGCCTTTAGATAGATATGAACCAAGAGATGTGATATCACCAAGAGATGTTTTGCCTCATAGAGACATAATCAGTCTCACGGGAAGAGGAGATGATTATCTATCTGACCTTCCTATGGATGAGCGTCCATATGATGATCGGTGGCAAAGAGGAAGAGGTAGAGATGATTGGGATCCATATCCGTCTTTACCCCCAGCTCCTTTACCTCCTCATGTAGCAGCAGCTCTAGATGAAGATCGTTATGGCATGCCTAGGCGAAGGAGAGCTTCTCCGGATTGGCCAAGAAATAGAATGGATGACAGAGATCCTGGATTGAATCCTGGTCATAGACCAGGTGGAAGAAATCAGATGCCTCCTGAAGGCAGAGCAAGATCACCTAAAGGTCCAGGACCCAATAGAGCTCCTTGGATAGATCGAGGTGGGCGGCATGACAGTCGTACTGGGGACAGAAAACAATATGATGATTCACAAAAAGATAGGAACCTAGATGATCGAAAAGGCAGAGATTTGAGAAAAGATCGTGGCAAACCAACTAAAGAGGAATCTTTATGTGATAATAAGCCATTTTCTGCAAAAGACAAAATTCCCATTAAAAGACAACGTTCTCCATCTACTTCTCCAACTATCAAAGCAAAGAAAAGATGCCCTGATCTACAAGCATCTGAATTATTGAGATACCATGGTGGTGACCCTCTCGCGAAGAAAGGTAAAGAAGATAATAAGTCAGACTCCAAGCAAACTGCCAGCAATCGTGTTCTGAAATCTGGGAAACAAGATAGTTCACCCAAAATCGATAATTCTGCTGAGAGAAGTGATGTATCCTCAAAAAGTGCTACTGAAAACAAGACTAAAGATGAAAGAAAACCAAGAAAAAATGATGAATCAACTCATGGAGAGGATGAATTTAGTGATTGGAGTGATGATGATGATGAGCTACTTACCAGAGAAGATTTTGGTGAATCTGAAGGAACTACTGAAAAACATAAACCTGATGATAATGTAGAAGAGGGATCAAGAAGGAGGGATAGGTATCCAACTAGAGAATTTCAGCAGGATTATAGAAGAGATAAAGATGTTGGTAGTCGAACAAGTAGCAGAGACAGATCAGCCGATGACTTTTTACATTCAAAAGATACTAAATCAACAGATGGAAAAGACACTGATACTCATGAATCACTGTCAATGAGGGAAGATACTGCTACTGATGTCGATGAATACGTAACTGCTGAAAGTGTTGATTATGATCCTATCAGTGATGATGAACTAGATGCACTTATTGAAGAACCCGATGATACACTGTTAAAACCAGCTGTTGAAGAAAAATCAAAGATAGTTAATGCATTGGATGTTGACTGGTCTACATTAATGAGTGAAACAAAAACGGAGTTTGTTCCTGGTTTTGCCAGGAAACGGTTCAAGGCTGCACATGTTCTATCAAGAATTGGGTTTTCTCAAGCTCTTGCTGGCCCAGAGCTGAGTGCAAAGATCATTAACATATGCCAGAAGCAGCTGGATGAAGAAAATGACACCAATGGAGATGCTAATGAAGCTGCTCCACAAGAAGAGAAAAAGAAAGAAAAGAAATTTGTTATGGAACATCCTGTAGCTGCCTTCCATGTTGCTATATCTCAAAATAAACTAGAAAGAGCTAATCTCTTTAATAAAGTGGGACCTTATAGACGTGCCTTATGTGCTCGAAGAGACTTGCAAATTAGAAAAGTGTTATGCAGACCATTAAATAAGGTAATTTAACATGAAGAAAAATTAGGTTACATTTTTTTTTAGCATTTAACTTTTATGCCACATTTTATTTGAAAAAAAAAAAAATAAGATTGTAAAGCTGCAGCCTATTATTTTTTAAAAAAATAACATTTTTTTTATTTGATCTGTGCAATTTTGTTATTTGAATGCTACCTAAAAAATGAAGGATTTTTTTCCTTCCACATAATCAAGAAAAAATGTACATTAGTTTTATTAAACATGTTCTTCTACATTATGTATTTTAAATTATTTAAAATAAAAGCTGTATCTATTCCTTAATAATTGTGAGGAATTTTAGATTAAGTTTTTAAATACTAAATATCAAAAAATGAAATATTAAACAAAATTAAAATGAGCAGTTTAATAAAAAATTTTTTATATATTAGAATATTTTCATAACATTTGTATATTTACGAATTTGAACTAGTATATAATATTTTTTTATTCATTTAATTATATATATTCCATTATGTAATTTATCCACTAAATTACATACATTACATTACTTTTTTATCCATCAAATTATATAATTGTGACTATGGATGACATGGAATGGTAAATATCCACTTTAATTACAGAAACGGAGAAGTACTTATTAATGGTTCTAATCAGACAGATACAGCATGCTTTCAAAGAAAACAGTATGATTGTTAATGTGGGATTTTTCTTGTAATTGTGTCATCTAAAATTTTAATGATTAAAAATTAAATTTATTTTTATTACAATTAATATTTCTCCTAAATAGCATTTCCTCCCCTAAGATGCCATTGTTTTCTAATCCTTCTAACTTGCAGCTTGCCATGCTTCCACAGGATGTGTGGTTAAATTATATTGTAACTGCAAGTATCAAAAAATTAAAATTTGTAAAATTTAGTATGAAGTAATGTATTATTTTTAATTTATAGTTGGATGCTCCTGCAGTCACTTATACGCCACAGTATACTGTTGTTGACAAAGAACTTTATAAACAGAGTTTAGAACTTCTGAAGCCTAAAAAGCCAGTTGATATTCAGCCTCAAACTGTTGATGTTTGTTGATTATGAAGTTATGTATAGGTAGCACTGTTTTGCATCTTAAGTAAGAATTATATTTTGTAAATAACTTACATTTGTGCTGTTTGTTCACAGTCAGCCATCTACCTATTTTTGTAATGTTTTATTCACATAGCAAATAAAATTTGTCATTTTTTTTTTCTTTCTTCAAAAAGTCTTTTAATGTGTTTGATGATTTACTGGGGAGTCTTCCGAATTTGGCAGTCTACCTTTTTTCCCCAAAGTCTGTTAGGCTCTAAAAAATGAAGTGAACAGGGCAAAAATGAAACAAGAAATGACCATATATCATAAAAAAATGACTGACCACCATAAGAAAAAACGGGTTGCTGTGAAATTCAGAATTTGAGTTGAAATGATATTGTCCTTTGATGATTGCCAAACAGGGGGTTTGCAGAGGAATGCCAAATCAGGAAGAATCCCTATTTAGAGAAACAAAGTTTTAAAAGATTATTTATTTTGATTTCTTTAATATAAAATATTTTTTCATAACAAAAAAATTAAATAGGGTTTAATAATAGGGTTTGAAAAAGAAGCAATATTTCAATTAATTGTTGATTAACAATTAATTGAAATATTGCTTCTTTTCAATAATCTTTATTAGATTATATAATTTGTGTTTGTTAATGTTTCACTGCAAATTTTATTATTAATTGAATATGCATTGGAGAACTTAGAAAAGAAAAGAAATAAATTAATTTATGCTGATCCTACAGTTTACATTTAATTAGAGTATTGACAAATGTAATGTTTTAAGAAACTTCAAAGCATTTATCAGTAACTACATATAAAATTGTTTTTAGCTGCTTTAAATGAAATTATTGTAATAAATGTGGACAATATTGTATATATATATATATATATATATTGCAATTGATAGTTATTTCAATATTAGGGCTTAAGTGTTTTACAATGCAGATAGGAGGGATTAACAAACTTTTATTTTACACAAAAGAACATTCAAAATTAAAGCTTTTTTTGTTATGTAATGGATGATATTTGTAATAATAAATGCTTATGACATATGGTTAATTTCATTAAGACAATTTTGTAAACTAATTACATCAGCTTCTTTTTTCACAATCTAAAACTACAATTATTAAAGGGCTTGCACATTTCGCACTGATAGGGGCAAGAGATAAATTTTGTTCGATTTGGATGTTATTGCTCCCTTTAATGGTGATTTGAATGCTGCAATAATTAGACATAATAGTGGGATTATTTTTTTTTAAGAAAGAAAGATTTGTATTGTTACCAGTATGGGGGGGGAGTCAGCAAAAATTTCTGACTCTGATCGTCCACCTCTGGTTACCAGTAATTAGCTGTGAAACTCTTAGATATTTAAATTCTGACAGAGGATTTATGAAAGTGCAGTACATTGGTTGTCATAATTATAACAACATCAGGCATTTATTAGTCATACACAGATATAAAGGAATGGATTTAATAATGTTTATGTTATAAGAAATACAAACTTCTTTATTTCTTTTCTTGATACTTACGTATTAACGGTACCTTGGCGACAGTTGCGCCAATAAAGAGCACACGCTCCAACCGCAGCTACAGATTTGGCGGTTTTTAAGTGGCGCCAATCTACACTTAAAATTTTTGTTCCAAATAATAAAATATATAAGAAACACTTCATTTAAAATCAAAACGCTTTCAAAATATTTTTATTCCAAATAATAAAATATATAAAACACTTCATTTAAAATCAAAACGATTTCAAAATTCAAAACACTTTATTTAAACACAAAGTAGTCAAACAGAGTTTTCTAAGTCCCACACGACAAACACACTGACTGAAATTGCATTTCCAAAACTTACGTTCACCAAAATAAAAGTTTCATGTCATGGGAATTGGGGCATTTTCGTTGTTTTGGTAAAATATTTCGCTCCTGAAAAATAAAATTGCATCTTGTTCTGTTTCTGCCAAATCCCAAATATGCATTTTCGTAGCACTACAAAATGGCGTCAAAACTCACCAAATCTGCAGCTGTTATATTGGCGCCACTTAAAACCGCCAAATCTGTAGCTGTTAGTTTGGCGGCACTTAAAACCGCCAAGGTACCGTTAATACGTAAGTACCCTTTTCTTTATTGCGATTGGTGTACCATTGGAGAGGAAGTCCCCTAAACCTCCTCATCAGAATTTTGAATATCGGATTAGAATTGAGAGTCAAATGCATAATTGATATTAAAATGACAGAAAATTAAAATTTACATAATTAAGTAATCTAAGTTTTGAAAATAAAAATTAAAGAACAAATTTAGAATAGAATTTCTTAAAAGAAAATTAAAGATAAAATACATCTAAAAATTCTGTGCAATTAGAGACCCATTGCAGATGCCCAAAAAGAAAATGTGAGAAAATAAAAAATTAGTTGAACTGTCGACTAAAAAGTGGCTAGCATATCCTGGATAATTATAAGAACAGTTAAAAAAATTGTAACTTTTAATTAAATGTATTGTCTGAGTTATATATTGTTAAATCCTCATTTTTGGTGAAACAAGTCATTTCTTCTGACACACTTTAGTAAGTAAACTTCGACACAAATGTCAACAACTTATCTATTTATGTTTAATTGCAATAGGAACTATACTAGAACGACATTAGTGACAAATATTTTCAATGAATTACACCATTTTCAAAACAACCTGCTACATCATCATGCCTTCGCGATCACTCGGCGCTCCGACCTCCCTTTCGAAATCCAAACGCAAACTAAACTTCCTTTAATTTTTCGCTATTCTAAATATTTTATTTGCTTGTAATTCAATAATTAGTTTGTTACTATTTGTATAGGATACAGTTTTGTGACTTTCAGATTGTGGCCTATTAGTGTAGATTCCGGTATAGTTAGGACATTGCCTTCTTCTAATTATTGTCCAATTTATGTATCATATATCCAAAAAATATGAATATAAAATCACATAAAAAAATTAGAATTAGACGCATTAGCGGTAAAAGATCCGAAGATTCTTTATTAGATTTATTATTTCTTTGAAAAAGTAGCGCATTGGCCAAAATTTTAGAAAGGTAGAGGACGCTGCAAAAAGTGGGGTTGTAAAGGAGTTCTTAAAATAGAATGTTTCAAATGCAACGAACTTCTATGTTTTCTGGAACTTCACACTTAAGATTTTATGCACAGAAGTGGAAGCATTGCAAGTCGTTTTTACTTCAAAGTTACAAAGGGGGCCTGATGGCCGAGTGTCTAGCGCTCTGGCAGTTTATTATTATTATTGATTTTCCGTTGCATAACATTATTTTATATTACAGAAAAAAATCAGTCCGTAAAGATAAAAAATATAACTTTAACATCATTATAGTCATGGGAAAACTCTCAAGTTAAAATTTTCATCAAGGACATACTAATTAAAAAGAACGAGAAATAATATCACAACAAACTTTAAGAGAAATGTTAGGAAATCTAATCTTTTAACAATCCATTCCGAACTAGTTAGGCCGCAGCGAATCCCTGAGAAGGAAAAAAAAAAAAAAAAAAAGGCCCTTTTCAATCATTCGTTTTATCTCCGAGATAGCTCGTTGGCAAAATTTTCGATGACTCTTGTGTGAAAGTTTGGACATTGGGCTCTCTGACTTGTGTCTGAACGCCAGATGTTTTGATTAGCAATTTGATGATCTTCGAGGTACTGCTGATAGCGAAAAGTGAAAACTACAGCTGTGCAAAATGACGCGATAAGAAAAGCTGTATTTATCCATTTGACTCGTTGAAAGATGTTTTGAAAACTATTTTTCGTTCTAATCGTTATTGAAGTAGACCGCAAAGTCTTGATTATTTAAACTGTTAAAGAATTTCTTTCAATAGATTTCATGATTACTTAATTTCTGAATTGATAAGTTTTTTCTAACTTTCATTTCACCATCATTACCCTTAGCACGACAGCCCGGAAGGGGTGGCAAGACTTTCCTTTGACGAGATTTCCATGCGTTCCTCCGAGTGGCAAGGGTCCTCCAATTCTTAACTCCTAGTACAGCAAAATCCTTTTCAACTGCGTCTATCCACCGCAACTTGGGTCGTCCTCTTCCTCTTTTTGTCCCTGTGGCTTTGCCAAATCGAGCCTTTTTTTTCAGGGTTTAAATCATTCATTCTAAATACACGAGCGGCCCAGTTTAATCTGTTGGTCTTAATCAATTTTATAATATCTGGGTCTTTATAGCATTTTGTAAATTTCTGCGTTGCACCGTCTTCTATTAACATTTAAGTGAAGTTTTTTTTTTTTTTTTTTTGCTTCGAATCTGTGATACATAACAGAATGTGCAGGAAGTACTCTATCCCAGTAACGACACACGGATCGAAAACCTCAATGAGTTGCAAGTCAAACAAAAGACGGACCAAAGAATGCGGAATTTCGTTTTGAATCGTACGTTCCACTTTTACATCCACAACAACAAAGCTGTCGCACCGCAAGTAAGAGTGCGGCACTTTCCCAGTTACCGCTCTAATTAAGAAGTATTGTCTCAAAAAAAGAACCAGACAAAGCTTTGTGCCGCTACTTTAAAATACCCAAAACAAGACAAAGTGTTTTTTGAAAAAAGGAAAAAAAAAAAAAAAAAAAACTCAATGCACTTTCCGACGTCTCGTTTCACTAGTTTTAAGCGACTAAAAAAAAGAAAAATTTTTGCAAAGAAAAAAAAACATTTTTTTTTTTTTTTTTTTTTTCATTATTGTTTTTCATTTTAAATAAGACTGAATGCTGAAAAATATTTTTGAAAAACACTCAAAAGTGAGTGAAAGATGAAACGTAGTTGTCGAAAGTGTATCATTTAGAGACAATCCATTAATTATTGGATTAGAGTTAATTATTAACAATTCACGAGTTATTGGATCATTTAGAGACCCATTAGTTATTAGATTAGAGTTATTAAATTCATGAGTTATTGGATCTTTTAGAGACAATTCATTGGTTATTGGATGAGAATCAGTTATTTAGTAGAGTTATTAACAATTCATGAATTATTGGATCATTGAGAGACAATTCATTAGTTATTGGATTAGAGTTAATTATTTACTAGAGTTATTATTAATAATTCATTATTGGATCATTTAGAGACAATTCAATAGTAATTCGATTTCCTGTGGTTCATGCGTTTTCATTTAATGTTTTGAAATACGAGTAGATTTGGTGGCCATTATGACAGAGTGATTGAAACAGCTAGCGTTCATTTTTTAAATACCATCAATCAATAAAAAGGGGGCAGTTAGAGTTGAAACCTACAGAAAGCATTGGAATATTCCTTGATAAATTAAAAAATGACATTAGAAAATTGATGAATTGCACGCTAATCTGGATGTAGGATCCCCATCTATGCTATTTTTATACTTAATTATTTATTATACTAGCATCAAAATTATTTTTCGCTATTACATCAGCTATTGGCAAATCTGTATCTTTCCTGTTTGGTGGCATCTGCAGCTATGATTAATGAACGGTTTGAAACCTAATTTCATATACAGATTATGGAAGAAATGGGGAGTTGAATTCAAAGTCATGCAAAAGTAAAATTTAGTGACAAAAGTCACCCAAAGGAGACATTTTGTAGCGACTGTCACGAGCCTACTAGTGAATTTGAGCCATCTTGGTAGATGATGTAAATTTCTTACTGTATGTATGACTACAGCGCCTACTAGTGAATTTGAGCCATCTTGGTAGATGATGTAAATTTCTTACTGTATGTATGACTACAGCGCCTACTAGTGAATTTGAGCCATCTTGGTAGATGATGTAAATTTCTTACTGTATGTATGACTACAGCGCCTACTAGTGAATTTGAGCCATCTTGGTAGATGATGTAAATTTCTTACTGTATGTATGACTACAGCGCCACTCATTCCTTTTTTTTTAAAAGGGGATAAATAATCCCTTCCTTTCATTATCTGTATATGAAATACAGTTTCCTACCTGCAGATGCATCCAAACAGGAAAAGTTATTTAATGGCCATCCCGTATTCCATAAAAATATTCTGTATATAAATATATATATTTTTTTTAAAATTACGTCGAGGACTGGGTCGTATAGACCATTTCCTATGAGCAGCTCAATGTAAACTAGCCTTGAAGAAGCCATATCGTGCGGGCTGCACCGACGAACGCTGTTACTCATTTAGCACTACTCAGGGGGTTCGTGTAGCTTGAAGATAGGCTACGGACGCGAATCACAATATCTCCGCAACGCTCTACGATGATATTAAACCGGGACCTACGATTTACAGGAGATTACTAACAAATACTAACATCCCTGGCACCGTCGGGATTCGAGCCGAGCGCCAGAGCGTTAGCCACTCAGACATCGACCCCTGTTAACTTGAATATACACTTATTGTTTTGTAAAACTACGATGGCAAACCCGAAATCTGTGACGCCAGAGCGCTAGTCACTCGGCCATCAGGTACCTATTCTGTAGGTATGAGAGGTATGTATCCTGTAGGTATGAATCCTCGGAATAAATGTTGTGTTTGATTTAACTTTTCCTAGCATTACTTTCACTTCAATGACAGTGTTCGACAACTGTTTCGCGGTCATTCTTGTTCCGTTACCTAATCTTGGCGTATCTAAATTTCTCAACAAAATAATGGGTGACCTCATTTTTTAATGTTAAGCAACGTAAAAGCATTCCTGGCACTTGTATCGGTGGGAAAGTGAACACTTTCATTTACATCAACCACTGAATCGATCGATTTGTAATATATTCTTTCCTCGTCAGGAATCCTGTTTTGAACTTTTAAATAAATGCCGTCAACCACTTCATTTCTTATTGCTAAAATGGCTCTTTCAAATACTCAATTTGAATTTGTGTCATTTTTAACAACATTCGTATAAACTTTATCTGTTGATGTGATCATTAATAATATCATCAAAATTGCTGATGATATCATTATCTGCTGACGATAAATTATTCGTAAGTTCAGTTTGGTCAGTTACACAATCAACTGGTGAGTGCCCAATCCATTTATAATAATTTTTCAGCAAACTTTCTCGTATTATAATAAGTTATAATATAAATTAAAAATTAAACTTAAATAAAGTCATTTAAACCACGACTTAGTTTGTCGGTGCATGCTATGTCTCCAGACCCAACCTTTGCAGTCTAAAACCAAACCTTCTTCATGACTAAGGACCAGAAAGCTATCATACCATGTAACCCCTATGGGGCTGAGGGGGTGGGTGGTGGAATTATAGAGGTACGCAGGGACAAACCACGCTCACATTTATTGAATTTCTTCTATTAGCTCACAATCTCCCTATATACACTCATGTCCATAAATTAAGGATAATTCAGAATCACACAGAAATTGAACTCTAAAATAAAAATTTCATCTGTAGAATTATCACACACTTCTTGAAGAAGAATATGCAAATTACAGGAAACCACCAGATGGCGCGGATAGTACGTCACAATGACGAGAGTGTAAGAGAGGGGTATATAAGGAATGGTGGCAAAGAAGTAAAATTGTTCATAAGCGCTTTAAAAGCCTTTCAGTGCAATAACCGCATAGTTATGGCACAAAGGAAGCCTTTGGATGATTTTTTCCGTGGTAGAATTATCGGACGACTGGAATGTGGACGTACCCAGCTGGAAGTATCCGAGGAACTTGGAATCGTCCAGAGTGTCATCTCCAGGCTTTGGCAACAATTCCAAGATGATGGTAATGTGAGTAGATGTTACAGCACAGGTCGCCCCCGAGTTACCACGCCGAATGAGGACCGGTTTTCAGCAGTTACTACCAAAAGAAACAGACGGAGCACAGTATCAGACCTGTCTCGTCAGCTCTCTTCTGCTACCGGTACGACAGTTTCAAGGCAGACCGTGTACAGACTCTTAGGGCACATTGGTCTATATGCTCGTAGGCCTGTCAGATGTGTTCCACTTACAGCAACTCACTGTAGCCTGCGATTAACCTGGAGTAGAGAGCATGCATTGTGGACACCGCAACAGTGGTCTGGTGTGATGTTTTCCGACGAGTCCAGGTTTAGTTTGCAGTCTGATTCTCGCCGGACTTTCTTATGGAGAGCGCCAGGTACCCGTTACCACCAAGAGAACACCATTGAACGACACCGTTACGGTGGTGCAGGAGGGCTCGTTTGGGGAGGAATTATTCTTGGTTCCAGAACTGACCTGCATGTTCAGAGTGTAACGATGACAGGCCACATCTATCGGGATGTCATTCTGGAACAACATGTACGTTTGTTTCGGGGCGCCATGAGTGCTGAATTTCTGTTTATGGATGACTACGCCCGTCCGCACCGTGCAAACATTGTAGACGAATGCCTTTAATTGGAGGATATCACCGGTATGGATTGGCCAGCATACTCACTGGACTTGAATCCAATAGAGCATGTGTGGGATATGATTGGTCGTCGAATTGCAGCCCGTCAACCCCCTCCCACCTGTCAACCGGAACTTCGGAGGGCATTGCTTGATGAGTGGTGTAATATTCCCCAAGATCAGATCGATAATTTGATACTCAGCATGCCTAGGCGTTGTAAGGCCTGTATTGCATCGTCCGGGAGACATACTCCATATTAACCATCATACTAACCATGTTATACTGTTTTTTTGTAAATAGGTTCTTTTTTGAAATTTGCTCCAGGAGTAAAAATCGCAATTTTTATTAATTATGTCAAACATATAGCATCTTTTTTGCTCTTTACCTTTTGTTTAATAAATAGACTTTACAAATAAGTCAAATTTGTTTTGCTTCTGTCTCTTTCTTTGCCTGAATTTCATTATCCTTAATTTATGGACATGAGTGTATATCTTGTTCAAATTTTCAATCGTTCATGAAATACTTTTTATTCATCCACTCAAGTTCAAATACATTTTTTTTCAACTTGTAGTAGATGACACTGGATGTTAATACAGTGTTTTTCAAATATTCATTCATTAATTAAATTTAATTAATTAATTTTAGTTTTTTTTTTTTAAATTTAAGTTGCATATATCTACCAATAGATGGCGCCAGATAAATTTAAAAACAATGAATGAAAAGTATTTATAAAGGACTTTCTGCAATATAGTGAAAAAAAAAGTAGGAATTGACTTTACAATTTTTTTTTTTTTTTATATTACTTGTTATATATATTAATTGATTATATTGGCATTTAAATATTAATTCTCACTTGATTCTATTTCGGCGAATTTAAGGTAGCTATAATAACAAAAAAAAAAAAAAAAAAAAACTTTCATTGACAACCACCTAATTTGATTATTTGTTCGGTCCTCACAGTCCGCTATTATGAGAAATTCGCATTGGCGTTCAGTGATTTGACAAAAGAAAAAAAAATTGTTCCGCCAACAAATTAAAGTAGCGAGGTATTTCCTTATTGTTAAAAAAATCGCCAAAGCTCTTGGCTCAGCCGGCTATTTGGTGTCCGACATTGGAGATTTTTTTCATGAAAGCTTTTAAATAAGAAAGTATTCTTTGATTCGCATGCAGCATTTGATTGGATACTTGATGGAAGTATTTTCAAGAGGAATTGGTGAAATACATTTGTCATTGTGAAATACATTTGGTCGATGATTTGGTGGCAAACATATCGATATCCATTTTATAAAATTTCTTTGAGAGTTCTCTCCCTGGAAAAAGGGGCCCTCGTAAAAAGTGATATCTATTTTACATAATAATTATCGGTTATTTTTGTTATCGTTTAATCTTGATAACTATTTATCTCACAATGGACGATTTTTTTATCATTCATCAGGGAAATACCATACAACTAGGCTTTTATGCGTCATTGGCATGTAAATTTACTTGCTAACAACTTCTTCATTATGCTCTATAGAAATGTAAATTTAGTGCTTTGCATATCCTTTTGAAAAAGCATGAATTCTTTATTCAAAATTTTGGGAACGCATCATCTTTTTCGCTTAAGGCAATGCAATTACAGGATACAAGATCAACAGAATCCAGGATGTATCGTTATCGCTGTCTGTAAAATAACGAGCTTAAAAAATATGCAGAAACCTAAGTTAAAGATGGGAGGCAATTAGAGAGGTTTTTGAATAGAGCATATATTTTCAATTTATATTCTCCGGAAAGCAAAAATTAAGGATAAATAATTGCCTTCAAAAATATTAAAACACGTTTGCTTCTCATTGGAATTTTTGTTTCTGTTCGCAGTACATTGGTAGGCCTCGTGTTCCACTTACAAGTGCCACGAAAAGTGGTAAGTGTAAGGACATTGTTTTCCGGCAGGAATTTAAGGAATAACTCTTTCACATTTGTAAGTCGTCTGTGAGAATATTCGAAACCGAAAATTCGCCTCCCACTTTACCTCTGAAAAACAAGCCCGAAAATCACTGGAGATTGGCGGCTAAGCAGAGCTTTTAGACTGTATAAAATTAAATGTTTCTGCGCCTGAATTTATCGCCAAATAAGTCATTCAACTGATTCACAATAATTCTTTTCATCTACTTGTAGTGGTCACAAAAGCTCCCTTGCTGCAGGTCACCTTATAAAAACACACTGAAACCCAAGCCCTATTGGGAAGAGCATCCTCGGATATCTTACAATTATGTCATTATAAAAATAAAATTCTTTTTGTAAGGGAACCCAGTTGAAATCTAAAATACTGTACCCCTGAGGGAGTCGCCAATCTTGCAAACCTGAATATTTCGCCAATTTCTTTAGGGTTACAATACTCTAGAGGAATAAACTTCTTTTTTCCGACCGATATAATGATTATTTATTTCTACTTTGATAGTTATTTGCAGTTTTAGTGATTGTAAATAAAGAACATAAATATATATTCTTTTAAATAGTTATTCCGATAAATTTTTGATTATTCTGAGAGTGTTCTTATAAATTATGTTTACAGTATATGGATACAGAAAAAAAAAAAAATTTTATGGTGCTGCCACTCATGAAAATACGAGGCATACAAGAAAAACGATTTTTTAATTCGTTAATAACTTATATTTAATTACCAAATAATTATTTTCCTTTTAATGCTGTTGAAATAATTAAGATTTTATAACAACCGTTATTTGAATTTGCCCGAAAAATGCTATTTTTATTTTTAGAACGTCAGTTCACGGCGAAAACGTTGATCGAATGTTTTTTTTTTTTTTAATGCTGTTGATATAGTTAAATTTTTGTGGCAACCATTATATGAATTCACACGGAAAAATGTAGCTTTTTAATTTTAGAATGTTAGTTTACCGAAGTTCTGGGGTTTTCTGATGTTATTCTTTTTGTTTTCTTCATTTGTTTGATAAGAATAGGAAGATCATTTTCGCCGCCGACAAAGGATATATCAGAATAAAATGTAAGTTATTCTTTTTTTTTTCTTCTTTTAAAATAATTTTGTTTCATCATTCGAATTCGGTATTGTAAACAGCATGAGATATTTTTGACATAATAAAAAAAAAAGTGCGTATTAGCGAATAATTTTGGATTAATTTTATCATAACTGCAATTATATATACACAATAATTTGGAGATAAAGCGATTAAATTTGGCATAAAAGTAATTTAGGAATAAAATTTTGGCAAAATAATGATATATTTTGTGGTTAAAACAGCAATGTGTGGAGTAAAAGAAAACAATAAAACTTTATGTGAATAGTGGTAAAAATTTGGTAAAATACTAAAAAGTGGTAAAAATTTGGCGATAAAGCGATATATGTAAATTGGTCTGAAGACAATTTAGGTATAATGCTTTTGGCATAATCGTGCTAAAGTTTGGCGTAAAAGTGATAGCATTTGATGCAAAAATATTCAAGGAATTATTCAAAACATATTCAAAATATTCAAGGAATATTTTTGCACCAAAGGAAGGAAGGAAAATATTCACCAAACTTCGGCAGCCATTTTTTTTTGTTTACTTGACGATTTGGCATCCCAGTGAAGAATTTTGTCATAATATCATTTTACCGCAAAATGTACTTGGTGCATTCATTACTATGCTTATTTGGCGACTTGGCATCCTGACGATGCATTTGGCACAAAGGGTACAGGATTCTTGATTTTTACAAGGAACCCTTGGAATGGAGTTATGCTTAAATACAAAAGAGATCTTCACTGCAGCATATTGCTTAAAATTTCATTTCTCCAAGGCTCTTGGAAGAAAATGCATTCAGTTTAACCCAAATCCTTGGCGATAAACTTTTTAGGGTGATAAGGAGCCAAACTTAATATCTCTAAAGTACTCGTATTCCGATACTGAAAGAAGCTTGACTAAAGCATAAATGAGCCAAATTGCATGATTTTTAAAAGCATACCAAGGATGTAGGTTAAACTGCCTTTTACTTTTATTAAGATACCGCGAAAAAGGGATTTTAGATATTATTTATAAGCCTTTAAAAACACCAAATTATACTTATTTTATGAAATCTTAACTTTTACAATACATCTGTTTCTCTACGGAATTCTTGGTACAGTAGAAGGTCGCAAACATAGAACTTGTTTTCTTAACAATAGTATCAGTTTTTACCACCGTAGTGGGCTGCAACAACATCTCTGAATTTTAAATGCAGTAAGTTTTTAAATAATTGCGAATTTAGTTGCTATAGATCTGAAATTTAAATAATTGAATATTTGGAACAATTAACATTCAAAAAAAAATTCTGCTTACAAGTATAAAAACATTGCCCAAACTAGTTAAAAAAACGTTCTGATTAAACTGTTCACTTTTAAATGATGTTCTGTTTAAACTGTTTTTAGTGTTCGTACTGTTGCGAAACAAAATAAATTTTTGCTAAATAATAAATTTTAAATTAAAAAAAATTAAAATATTCAATTTATTCTTATAATAGTAAAGTAAACAGCAAATAAAAAAACATTTCCTTACATATGTGATTCAAGGATTAAATAAAAGAAAATTAATCAGAAAGAAGTATAAAGTTAGCAGTGCTAATTAGTATGGAAAAATACATTTCTTTGCTTAAAATTTTCACCTACCTGGTGAATATCGCCGATTTTTCTAAGGTTACTGTAATTCAATTCCAGGTATTTGAATTTTCTGCTCTTTAAAACATTATAGTGAATCATTTAATGCTAATTTCAATTCTATTTCCAGAAAAAATTTTATACAGGAGGGTTTTTCTTTAAAGAAAAAAATTATAGATCACTTATTTCTGATTTTTTAAAAAATGTTTACATAAATTATGGGGAAACCTAAAAGAAAAAACAACACATGTAAGGAATAATGCCAAGGCTTAAAATGAATATATTTTTAAAATTTAATCATAACAGATATAAAATTATATTATTTTATATCTGTTATTTTAAATTTTAAATATATGTATATATTATTTTTGCTACAAAATGAACTCTTATGGTTATCCTAACTGAATTTTTAAGAAGTCAACTAGACTAAAATTCAATGCATAACATTAAAAGTCAAAATTTGTAATTATACGTCCAAGTTCAATCACAGTATACTCTAGATATTATAGAGTAAATTAGCTGTTTTAAATTTGATCTGATTTTCCATAAAACTTTTACATTTAAGCTGTAGTCGAATGTTGTGTTGTTTGTTTGTGCAGATGGATCTGGGAGCGGTCGAGTAACAAAAACACACATTTAATAACACACCACTTTAATTACAAGCGCACGAACACGACACGCTACATTTAATACACAACATATAACTCATTTAAAACATCTAATTATACATTTGTGGAAGGATTCCATTTCTAGCTCGGGATGAGAGCTCGTAACTAAGGGTAGCGCCTGCTTTTGCCGTACGTCCCTCTGGCGAGAGTTTAGATGCCTATTGTACGCCGCAAGGCTCTTGCAGTGCGTAGGAGGAAACAGGGTTGCGTAGGTGGAACCGCGGCTACAAAGTTAAATTGTGGCCATTTTCAATGGAAAATTAAAAATACATTTTTTTTTTTTTTTTTTTCGTGAAAGTAAAAATCGATAAAAAGAGAAAATCGAAGTTTCATTCCATAATTTTTTACATACTCTGGGTTATGAGCTTGCATATAGATTATAATATTTTTATAGAATAGCATAATATTTTTATTTTGAAGAGCGTAAAAACAAAACCCAGAAAGTTTTGCAAACCTGAAAGATAATTTCATAAAATGTAAAATTTACAAAAATTCAATTTAGCTGAAAATTTCAATTTAGCTTAGCTTGAATTTTCACTGAATGTAAGGATGATCAGAATAGCATCACAAGCAGTTCCACAGTGACAAAGAACATTGCTCAAGTGCTCGTTAGTCTGCGATTTTAGGTGATGCAACTTCTGATTTCCGAAACAGACGCAATTCAGATTTTGATGACTTACTAATGCATCCAGCTAAAAATAAAAAATACCGTGCTTTTAAGAAAGTTATTTTTATGTCTCATTAATGACTTATCTATACTTTTTAGTTTCTAATGTTTAAATATTATGATACCTAAAGTACAAGGTTTACATTACATTGCTCGTTAAACACGACCTTGAGTCAAGTAAACTTTCGATTGATTTGATTTGCTGGGTTTCACGTTATCAGCAGGTTTGGTTTAATGAGATTTGAGAGCCGTGTGTGAAGCAAGGATCGCGACTTGTCTCATCTTACGTTCATTTTAATTAAAAATATATTTGGTAAAATTTTTTGAAAGATTTTTTTAAGGAAGATTAAAAACAGCAAGCGCGATCCAGCTTTAGTTGAATAAAAAATTACACATTTATTAATACATAGAATAGAAAAATATTTTATACATTTTTTTTAAATTTTTATTGTAGACCAGAAGATCAGATCCTTAAAATCAGTAAATAAAAATCAAATCAATAAATAGCGTGCTAGCCTGATGAGGGATCCGTATTAGCAGAGTGCAGCATGATAGGCAACTGGCTAGTGCTCTGGCCTTTGGTACCACAGGCTTCAGATTCGAATCCTGGTGGTGGCATGGATGCTTATGAGTGGTCCGAATCCACGTTAAATTGTAGGGCCCGGTCTAATTAACCCAATGTGTGACCATTAACAAAATGACCGTAGGGGCGACAAAAACCGAACCTTATCAGCATAGTTTTTATATACGATAACGATACGATTTTTTATAAATGCAATTTATGTAATGTAGACAATGCCTGATGGCCGAGTGGCTAACGCTCTGGTGCTCGGTACCACAAATTTCGGGTTCGAATCCCGGCGATGCTATGGTTGTTTGTAGTGATTCGAATCCATTTTAAACCGTTTGTCCCGGTCTAATAGAGCGTAGAGCGTTTGTAATTCGTGTCCGTAGTATATCTTCAAGCTACAAGTGCCCCTGGGTAGTGCTCAATGAGTAACGTCGATGCAGTCCTTACTTATTACATAAATATAACCAGCTGTATATGCCAGCTGTATTAGAAAAATGTAATGCAGATACAATTTTTATATATACAATATAAATACGATACTAATAGATATAGTTTGTAGGATAGAGATACTGTTTTCATAGATACAATTTAGATACAGATAATATTTTATATATAATTATAGGATATATTTTCGATTTTTATCGATACAAGTGATGCGAATTTTTTTCTTTATGTAATTTATTTCTAAAAATGTGTTCTATTTTAAAATCATATACCAATATCATCTATCAATCAAAATCATATATCATCATTTTAATATCACTGGCAGCCGAATTCCCTTGCTTTGGGCCGCTTACAGTTCCCTGTATTAATACACTTTGGAACTTTTTTTTTTTTTTTGTACCATACCTTTCCCCTTTCTTCCAGTATCTTCAGTTCGAATTTGAACTCATTGTGACGAGTGACATTGCGACTCTTGAAAGTGGGACTTTAATTATAATCACCCTGCATATATATGATAGAAGAGACTACATAAAAATTTAAGAGAACCTATGCCGAGCTATAGAGTATTAAATTTACAGATAATTATATCAATTAACGGAAATGCAGGAAAGTCAAATTGAAGCACAAAGTATTGTGGCTCTTTTAAGAAGCGGTACGATCTCGATGCGATCTTGAATACATCCAACAGAGGTATAACGGAGGATTCAGTGAAAGAAAAAATGGGCTTCGAATGGTACAGTTTCTCTGTTACGAGAAGTGCAAACAAAAACTGCATGCATCGGTCACGGTTAGTGTAACGGATCTCTCCAAAAGCAATCGTTCGTGTTTGCCTTTATGGAATGCATTCGGCGCAGGTTCTTCGAAAGGCCACGCCAGAGATCCCATTCGAAACAAATGGCATCCATCAAAGCCAGAACCGAACCACCGACTCGGTGGTCAATAAATCGCGTCTCGCTCGACGAGTCACCGAGTGAGTGACCTGTTGACCCGGCAAACTACCACGGGAGAGCAACGATCGCTTCCTGGACCTCCCCTCGCCAACAATGGAAAGTGGGACACTCTCTGGCGATGCGGGGAGGTCACGTATCGCGCGTGATTCGCCAAGAAAGTGAGCATCGCCGCTCACTCGAAGCATTTCGAAGAAAGTAAATAACCCGCTTTTTTTTTTTTTTTTTTTGCTTGTTTATTGATGTGCTTGCTTGTCTTATGGCTTAAACTTCATTGGACGTGTCGGTTTTGTCTTTTTTTTTCCCCCAATGCTTTCTGGAGATTTGGACTTCGAAATTTTCGTGGGACATTTTATGTATTTCAGGCATTTGCTAGTTATTTTTTTAGATAATTGTCGTTGGACTTCGTGTTCGACTTAATTATGCCACGAACCACTTACATAAGTATCGACGGCCGTGAACAGCCACTGGGACCGCTGAGGGCTCGGGACACTGCTTTTTGGGAGGATTGTAACTGCTCTCATATGATTTTGGGAGAATACCCGGAAGGCAGTCTGATGATCGACGCGAGGTGCTTGGCACACGCTGTCATATTCTTACTTGTATCTAATCATTTCTGAAAGCAATAACGGCAACGGACACCATCAGTGGATTCAAACATGGGCCCTCCTGAATACCATGGATACACGTTATCACTAAGCCACGATTCGGATCTTTTTTGGCCGTATGGAAGAAAGCTTTCTATAAGCTATCACACAAGCTGAGGGTTCGTGAGATTAAGATGTTAATTGTGCGAGAATAATTCCTGAAATGATTGCCCTTTTAGCGTAGTTTTTAGGTTGATACCAGAATGATTAGCATGGAATTTTAATTTCTAGCTTCTGAAAATAGCGTAATTGTTGTATCTGAATGCTGGATATTTGATCTGAGTTAATGAATGAATATACAGATAGATATCAGATTGTAACAAAAGTTCTGAAAGTTTTTTTTCTTATTGATTGAAATAAGACTGAAAAGTACGCTTAGTCACCATTCAAATCTTTGGTTACTAAAGCAGCATTAAGCAAGGTACATTTAGAACTAACAGTGACAATTTGAAGGTTCAACTCCTCCCTTCCCGTACTCGATGGATCAAATAAAGGAGATGCCAGCCTATTGATTTATCGTTCTTTTCCTGCATAAAAACGTGAACTGTTTTTTAAAGCACTCACTGCAATGGGCGTCTCAAGGGGGAGGGGTTGCCTTATGCGAAGGGTGATGAGACGAGGGTTTTTAATGCTTCGTTTGCGTTTCACGTGGGAGAAACTCTCACTGGGCCACCTGTAAATCGATGCCAACTGTGGCTTTCGTCCAAAACTTCAAAAAAAACTGCCTTTTCTGCAGGTTTTGACTGTACACCTTCTGTAGGATTCCTTTACTTCCGATATTTGATATCTGTCAATTTTCTATTTAAAGACAGTTGTGAATAATAAAAAAAAATATGTAGTAACTGTTATGCTTCCACAAAAACTAGATCCCTCAAACACAAAAACCGAAGTCACCTTATAGCAAAATAATATTAGGCCTATTGTTGCGTACGCTTCTGAAACTTGGTTTATGACCCACAGATAAGATTGCCTTATGGGTGCTTTTTAGGTAAGGTTTTGAAAAACATTTCGGCAGGAATTAACATTAATAGATCATGGTAAAGGGCATGCAGTAAGGAATTAAATGAACTTAAGAATACCGATGGAAAGTTCATAAAATAATATATGATAAGCAGAGCTGGTCATCTTGACTATTGCCAGCTGAGAGCGTGCCAACAAGAGGATCTTTCAAGGTGAACCACTGGCAGCTGATCCTGAAGAAACACCTAAGCTAATGTCTTAACTGTGAATATAGTGGATAAATTATTATTAAGACGTTATTATTATGGAAAGGAATTAACATTAATGCAGTACGGCGTAGGGAATACAAAAGGAATTATACAATTTCTTTAAAATTGTAGATGTTGGAAAGTTTATAAAATAGCAAACGGTTAGGTAGGCTTGCTTGTTTGCAGCCGAGCGAAAGATCTTTCAAGCTAAACTGTTGAAAATTGTATCACTAATGTAATTTTGACTTTGCCGCTGTTTTATTTCTTAATCCTTTTGTAAATTTTGATAGTAAATTGTTCGTTGTATTTTTTTTTTTTTAGCACTCGTAATCGATATCTAGTTTATTAACTTGCGATATTTATTAATATTGATATGAAAGAAATCACGAATAGAGATTTACTCGTATCCATGTGGTGATGCGCAAAAGAAGGTGGATTCGATGACGTTTGAGGTATGTGGTGAACCATTGCTACAAAATATGATAATGTCTGTGCTTGTGATAGTTGCTTTGAAGTATCCCTTTTTCAGGTATTTGCCGTACATTGGCTTCTCTCACGAAAGAGAAAAAATGGGAAAAGCTCATCAGGCACTATGAGGCCTAATGGCCAATTGGCTAGCAGCGCTCTGGCCTTTGGTACCACAGGCTTTAATTTCGAATCCTGGCGTTGACATGAATGTTTGTCAGTGGTTCGGAATCCACTTTAAACTGGGGGTCCTGGTGTGTTTAGTCCTAGTGTGCCCAAGATGACCGTATAGCGACACAACCAAACATCAGGTACTCTAATTATCGCTATGAGATTGGGTGGAGTTTACCACACTATCTACTGATTTTCCAAAACTGTGACACCACCGGCAAGAATTGAACTCGTGTCTTTTAAGCACTCACTGCGCACGTTATTATCAAACCATGGAGGACTTAATAAGAAATGATATAAGAAAATGGAAATAAAATAATCGTTTACAGGCGAACGAACAGCTCTTTGTCTGCGTAGCAGCCACACGCGTCATGGAATATAAGATGCAGCTTTTTGGTCCAGGCTCAATTCAATTATTATGGCGTTTTTAACTAGAAATGTAAAACATATACGAATCTATGTAAGTGAGGTAAGAAATAGTTACTTTGCATTTAAAAGAATTTAACAGAGAATGGATAAGGGCAGCTTGGGATTCAGCTTGCAGTCTTTGTACCTCAGAGAGAGAAGATTAGGGAAGTACATTAATTTAGAACAATTCTATGTCATTTTCTATTGGATAAAATAATACCATAAATAGAGATATAAGAATTAAATAGTCAGTTGTTGCCACCTGGTGCAGGAAAATTTACATCAGGTCTAATAGATCCCGTCGCAGACTGCTGATCCATGGCTAAGGACAATATGCAGTTTCACTTTAACGAGGAACCACGAGGGCTGAGACTGATTAAATCTTAAGACAACGCTCTACGATCCTAATAGACCAAGACCTGCGGTTTTAAGTGGTCCTAAAAATAGTCAGTAATAAGGCCATAGACGAACTTTTAGAAATGCTAAAAACAAACTGTCGAATACTTATTGAAAGGTCAAGGTATTTCCTAATATCCTCGTTCCTGAAGTATCATGGAGAATTGGTAATCATTCGAAAAACTTTATTTTCAAGTCTTTGAATGATGAAATGAAATAAAATTCTTAAACTGATTTGCAGATTCTCTACAAATCGTGATGTAGAAAAGTTCTACAAACTGTGATAAAAAATATATATCACGATTTTCTTTCTACCTAGTGAGCGTGCTATTCTTCTAACATTCTTATTAATTTATGTTAAAAATAATAGAAAATGAATAAAATTATTAAATAAATAATTAAATTAAATAATATAAAAAACTGAAATCTCATTATTTTTTTAAATAAAAGGGTTTATGAAAATTGTTTCTCTGTTCGTCACACAAATTTATATTACATCCTATCGGGAGAGATAGAGAATTTATCCTCAACATGTAAACCAATACTGAAGAAAAGATGTTTCATTATTATTAATTTTAATATTTAAAAGCCAATTCACAGTAATGTATAAATACGAAAAGTGATTATTGCTAAAAAAAAAATTTTTTTTTTAAGTGTTTTTTTTTTTTTAAATTTTTTGAAGTTTTCCGTCATCTAACATTACATTAAACAAGTAATATAAAAACAGATTTTTTAAAGTCAATTCCTTGCTTTTTTTTCACTCTATTGCAGAAAGTCCTTTATAAATAATTTTCATTCATTTTTTTAAGTTTATCTGGCATCTCTATTGGTAGATATATGCAACTTAAATATAAAAAAAAAACTAAAATGAATGAATTAAATTTAATTACTGAATTAATATTTGAAGAAACTGTATTGACATCCAGTGTCATCCACTACAAGTTCAAATAAATGTATTTGAACTTGTGTGGATGAATTAGAAGTATTTTATGAACGATTGAAAATTTGAACAAGATATATATAGGGAGAGTGTGAGCTAATAGAAGGAATTGAAAAAAAAACCCCCAGCAATATCGAATTACAGCAAAATAATAAATGCAAAAATAAGAAAAGCAAATATAATAAAAGCAAATACATACGATAAAAATAATAAAAGCAAATATATTAGGCTATATTTCAAATTTAATTAAAACCATTTTGATCATTTAAAATTAAAAAATATAGAATACATTAACAAGAATACTCAAACACGATCGTTTCAAATTTCAAATGCAATAAATTAAGAATATATAATATCCAGAAAAAATAAGCTAAATTAAAATCAGACGATTTTTAATATTATTGCCTATTTGTAGTTACATTATTTTAAAATTGAACAATATATATTAAATGAATAATAAAAATATTTGATAATAAAATAAAAAATAATTAATAATTAAATGAATAAATTAAAATCAGATTATTTTTTTATATTTCCAATTTGTAGTTACATTATTTTAAAAATTGAATAATATATATTAAATGAATAATAAAAATATTTGATAATAAAATAATAATAATTAATAATTAAACGAATAAAAATAATTAATAATTGAATGAATAAAATAATTAATAATGATTAATTAATTAATAATTAGATGATAAAAAAAAGAGATTGTTAACTAATTATTAATTAATTAATGATGAACAAATGAGAAGAAAGAGCAGCGTGAATATATGAATATTTCTCCCATATAAAACTAAAATTAATTAATTAAATTTAATGAATGAATTAATATTTGAAAAAACTGTATTAACATCCAGTGTCATCCACTACAAGTTAAAAAAAAAAATGTATTTGAACTTGAGTAGATGAATAAAATGTATTTTATGAACGATTGAAAATTTGAACAAGATATATATATATAGGAGAGTTAATAGGAGGAATTTAATAATTAAAGTATTTAATTTTTGATTTTCAACATGATTTTTCTGCGTAAAAAATCTGGAAAATGGAATCTGTATGTGTTTTCCATGAAAAAAGAAGTCCTATAATCATTTTTATTTTTTAAAGACTACCCTAATAAACTAAAATGAATTAAAAAAATAAAAATAAATTCAATTCATTCATTAAAATCAACTTAATAAAATGAATTAATTAATTTGATTGTATAATAATTGAAGTCAAATTATAATACTCTAAATTAAATACTTAATAATATAATTATATGAAAACTAACAACTGGGATTTATTAAAATCATTAAGACTTTTTCAATCAATAAGTCTGCCATCTTTCACTATTTTTTTAATAATGATGGTTTATTTTACTCCTTTAGATTATCTCTACAAAATGCCCGAAACATTTATTTCCGCTTTTTCGTGAAATACAATATCCATCAAAGAAATATAACTAGAATAAGACCTTAAATTGAAGAAATAAAAAAAAAAAAAAAAGCACTTTATTTCCCAGAATCGGCGAAACATTTTAAAAGCAGTCAACAGTTTCTCTTTTCAAAAGAAAAGAGAATTTCCACTTATCAGTTTTCTTCCGCGCATTCGAAGCCGATGGTTTTCGTTTGTCGATGCCAAAATCGATACGAGTGAACTATTTATAGCTCTTCCGCGAAATCACCAGCCGATGCGGATTGTGGGCGGCCTTCAAAATTTATATCAAATGAAAGCAGCAACAGGCATTTTTGTGCATCCAAATCAATAGTGCGCCTCTTTATTGGGGACTTCTCTACGTCAGTGGTTCTCAGAAGACAGGCGACTCGCGGGGGTGGTGGGGTATCGCAAAAAAGATTTGCCACGTTAAACCCTTTTTTTTTTATCTGAAAACATCTATAAAATTATTTCGTATGGATAATCAAATTAGCAAGTAATATATAAAAAGAATTTTTAAAGTCAATCCCTACTTTTTTTTTCACTCTATTGCAGAAAGTCCTTTGTAAATCATTTCCATTCATTTTTTTAAGTTTATCTGGCGCCGTCTATTGGTAGATGTATGCAACTTAAACAAAAAAAAAAATAAATAAAATAAAATTAATTAATTTAATTTAATTACTGAATTAATATTTGAGAAAACTGTATTAACATCACGTGTCATCCACAACAAGTTAAAAAAAATGTATTTGAACTTGAGTGGAGGAATAAAAAGTACTTTATGAACGACTGAAAATTTGAACAAGATATATAGAGGGAGAGTGTGAGCTAATAGAAGGAATTGAAATAATCATATAGAGAAAGTTGAAAGATTTTAGAGGTGGTGGAGGGGGTTGGTCTAGGATTCGGCACCCTTCCCCGCTGTTATATCTCGGGAACCGTACATGTTACAGAAATGATCAAGAGCTCATTGGACAGATTTTTGGTGTGATCTAACTAATGATTACAATAAAAGGCAAAATGATTTGGTTTTGTTTGTCACTCTACGGTCATTTTGTGCACATTTTAGGCTAATTAGATCGTGACCTACAGTTTAACATGGATTACGAACCCCTCACAAACAGTTTTGGAAAATCAGTAGATAGTGTGGTAAACTCCACCCTCATAGCGATAATTAGAGTACCTGATGTTTGGTTGTGTCGCTATACGGTCATCTTGGGCACACTAGGACTAAACACACCAGGACCCCAGTTTAATGTGGATTCCGAACCACTCAAACATCCATGCCACCGCCAGGATTCGAACCTTAAACCTGTTCCAAAGGCCAGAGCGCTAGCCAACTGGCCCACAGGTCTCAAAATGCAAATCCAAAATCAAGTAACCAGTTTGAAATGCTCCTTCAAAACTACATAATTTGAAAAATCTAAAGAAATCCTCGCAAATTGAAAGATTCTAGACTTCGGGTGGGGACTGGCCTAGGATCCGGCAATGCGAGCTCAGTTCCTCCCTATTATATCTCGGGACCCCAGAGATATTAAGGGCCCTTTTGAATAGGTCTTGGCAAGATAACAAATGTAACAATAAAAGCCACAATGAAATAAATTGTATGCGTGTGAAATCCAAAAATAAATTTGGTTTGTCGCTCTACGGTCATCTTATGCACACGAGGGATTAAACAGACAGAGACCTACAGTTTTAAAGTGTATTCCGAATCCCTCCCAAGCATCCATGCCAACTCCAGGATTCGAACCTGGAACCTGGTATCAAAGGTCAGAGAAAGTTAGCTAATTGGTCATCAGGCTGTTAAAAAAAATTAGGGAAATTGTATAATATCGGCTTATATGCAACGAAGGTATAATGAAAAATCCAGGAAATGCAATGCAGAAGGTAGAGGGCGAATCCAATAATCCCCCCAAAAAGTGATACAGATTGGTAAAGTGAGTACAGGATCCATGGTCCAAGTTCAGCGGTTTGACTTTTGGTGTACCTAGGACGAGCGACGTCATTGAGCCAATTTACAGGAACTACAGGGAAGTGATGGACCCAGCGGCAAAACCACCTGAACTAGAGCGTAAGAAAAATAATAAACACAACACACAAAAATATAATTCGTTTACTTGAATCTAGAAAATAAATAGAATAGGAAGTGATAGGCTTTCCGGCTATCTGCTAAATCTGTATTAGTATCAATTCAAATACATGTCTTAGTTCTCCAAAGTGTCTTTATTCAATTATATGTCATTTACCTGGTTAACATGGTTCTTTTATAATTCTTTTTTTTTTTTTTTTTTTTGGGGGAGCCATAAGATAACTTCACAGACCAGAGCGCTGAGCCCTCCTTTTTCTTTCTTTCCCGCTTTAGTCTTTTTTTTAACTTTTTTTATTATTATTTTTTAATTATTTTGTTTAAAAATTTTTTTTTTTTTTACAATAGTTTTTTTTTTTTCTTACTATAAAAAGTAGCTCACTCATTTTCATTCAACTTTTAGTTCCAGTCATCATTTACACTTATTATTATTAATAAATTCCTACTATTAGTTCACACTCTCCCTATATATATCTTGTTCAAATTTTCAACAGTTCATCATAAAATACTTTTCATTCATCCACTCAAGTTCAAATACATTTTTTTAAACTTTTGTCGTGAATGACACTGGATGTTAATGCAGTTTTTTTTCAGATATATATTTTTTTTTAGATTTAAGTTGCATGTATCTAATAATAGATGGCGCCAGATATAAGAGGAAAATTTCAACTTTATTTGTAAAGGACTTTTCTGCAATAGAGTGAAAAAAAAAGTAGGAATTGACTTAATTTTTTTTTATATTACTTGTTTTTCAAAGATGTTTTATAAAATAGAACATGAAAGTGTTGGATAATGTTACTTTCACCATGGAGGTTTGCACATCCATGGTGAGGGGCTAGTTGTGAATTTTAAAATTCAAAAGGACGTTGCGAAACAAAATTAATAAAAAAAAAAAGTAATTTAATAATTACTGCCCCAGAAAAATTTATTACGATAAGTAATTTTAACTACAGACGGCATAAAAATGTGTATAAAAATGCAAGGTGTGGTGCCATTGATGTTTGTAGTGATTCGGAATCCACTTTAAACCGTAGGTCCCGATCTCATATGACCGTAGAGCATCATAGAGCCCAATCAAACTTCTTCTCACCCACATCATTTCCAAACTGTAAAGAGCAACTCAGCTCTAGGCACAGTGATGTGGTGTAGTAGTAAAGTAATCTCCTTCTGGATAAGGATTGCTGTTGGTCGCTTTTCCCTCCTCATTGAAAATGTACAGTTTTTCCAAGCAATATTTTGTATGGTTAATGCACAGCACTTTATTAGTGTATATTGTTAAGCATTTCCACACGCTTGGACTTAAATCAAACGAATTTTCCCATACGAAATAGAAAGAAACTGATTCATCTATCCCATGGAAAAATCCCATTGTAATCAACATGTTACAGGGCTTACATAAAATAATTTAAACACTATAGTGGAATGTCGGTTTGTTTGTGCAGCTGGATTGAAACGTCTCTGAAGTAGCAGTTAATTATACAGTTGTCGGAAGGATTCAACTTCTAGCTCTAGGAATGACACCTCGTACTGAGGATTGCCGTTCGTCCTCTCTGGCGAGAGTCTCGAAGAAGATTGACGATTTCTTCCGAACGCTGCAAGGGGCACTCTTGCAGTGCGTAGGAGGAAACAGGGTTATAACGCTGCTTTTTTTATTAAAATACATAAATACAAAAGATGTTGGATAAAATGCGTACATCAAGGAAAATTTTACAAATTTAATTTCTCTTTTCTGTTTCTTTTCCCTACTCGGGGCCGTCAACAGATTTGACTTTTCTAAAAATCTGCCCCAAAGAATTTTGCTTGAACCTTTTCTTCGTAAATTTTGACATATTTTATTAAAATGTTTTGGAAAATCAACATTGCCTGGTCAATACAAAAGAAAATACAGACAACACCATTAGGGCTTGTTTTTGAATTCGCCAGTTTTTCCGTAAAGTTTTTAAACTTTTCTCCACATGGCAAAGATTTTGACACAACCGAATCATATTTAAAAAAAAAAAAAGTTTCGCTTAAAGAGAACTTATTCCAAAACGAATGTACCATTTTATTTGATTTTGGAAAATATATTAACATAATGTCTTGCCATTGAAAAACTATTCCGGTGTACTATTTTACCCAAAGTTTTAGCATCATTATCTATCACAATCATTCAGTTGACATCGAGATTTTATAAGCCGTAACTGCATGTGTTATAAGAAATTGAAAGTATCCATTGAATATAAAAACAAACTATTTTGTTACATTTGTTTCAAGTGATACATCAGACTGATACAATTTCAGCTGAGACATAATAAGGAAAACAAATTTAATTATAATAAATTATCATTTATTTTATAATAAGGAAACAAATTTATAACAAACAATAATTTGATATATTTACTATATAGTGTTCGAATAACATTCATTTTTAATTAAGTTATCGATTCCATTTGGAAAATAATTTGACTCTTAAGTGGTATTCCCAGGAAAGGTTGTATACCAAACAAAATTGAGTCCAAACAGGATGTATATCAAATGGGTCTTAATTCAATAATAGCGAAGACATAATAAGGAGGAACTGAGACATAAATAAGAGCGCAATAAGGAAAATAATGTAATTTAACTATTTACAATTTTATTATATACACTTGTGTCCATAAATTAAGGATAATTCAGAATCATACAGAAATTGAACTCTACAATAAAAATTTCAACTGTAGAATTATCACACATATCTTGAAGAAGAATATGCAAATTACAGGAAACCACCAGATGGCGCGGATAGTACGTCACAATGACGAGAGTGTAAGAGAGGGGTATATAATTAATGGTGGCAAAGAAGTAAAATTGTTCACAAGCGCTTTAAAAGCCTTTCAGTGCAATAACCGCATAGTTATGGCACAAAGGAAGCATTTGGATGATTTTTTACGTGGTAGAATTATCGGACGACTGGAATGTGGACGTACCCAGCTGGAAGTATCCGAGGAACTTGGAATCGCCCAGAGTGTCATCTCCAGGCTTTGGCAACGGTTCCAAGATGATGGTAATGTGAGTAGATGTTACAGCACAGGTCGCCCCCGAGTTACAACGCCGAATGAGGACCGGTATTTAGCAGTTACTGCCAAAAGAAACAGAAGGAGCACAGCATCAGACCTGTCTCGTCAGCTCTCTTCAGCTACAGGTACGACAGTTTCAAGGTAGACCGTGTACAGACGCTTAGGGCACATTGGTCTATATGCTCGTAGGCCTGTCAGATGTGTTCCACTTACCGCAACTCATTGTCGCCTGCGATTAACCTGGAGTAGAGAGCATGCATTGTGGACACCGCAACAGTGGTCTAGTGTGATGTTTTCCGACGAGTCCCGGTTTAGTTTGCAGTCTGATTTTCGCCGGACTTTTATATGGAGAGCGCCAGGTACCCGTTACCACCAAGAGAACACCATTGAACGACACCGTTACGGTGGTGCAAGATGGCTCGTTTGGGGAGGAATTATTCTTGGTTCCAGAACTGACCTGCATGTTCAGAGTGTAACGATGACAGGCCACATCTATCGGGATGTCATTCTGGAGCAACATGTACGTTTCGGGGTGTTTTGTTTCGGGGTGCCATGCGTGCTGAATTTCTGTTTATGGATGACAACGCCCGTCCTCACCGTGCAAACATTGTAGACGAATGCCTTCAATTGGAGGATATCACCGGTATGGATTTGCCAGCATACTCACCGGACTTGAATCAATAGAGCATGTGTGGGATGTGCTTGGCCGACGAATTGCAGCCCGTCAACCCCCTCCCACCTTCAACCGGAACTTCGGAGGGCATTGCTTGATGAGTGGTGTAATATTTCCCAAGATCAGATCGATAATTTGATACTCAGCATGCCTAGGCGTTGTAAGGCCTGTATTGCATCATCCGGGAGACATACTCCATATTAACCATCATACTAACCATGTTATACTGTTTTTTTGTAAATAGGTTCTTTTTTGAAATTTGCTCCAGGGAGTAAAAATCGCAATTTTTATTAATTATGTCAAACATATAGCATCTTTTTTGCTCTTTACCTTTTGTTTAATAAATAGACTTTACAAATAAATCAAATTTGTTTTGCTTCTGTCTCTTTCTTTGCCTGAGCTTCATTATCCTTAATTTATGGACATGATTGTAGTTTCTTAGTATCAAACATTTTTTAATGATATATGTGTTAATGCGTCTTTAAAAAAGTAATACATTTATCAATCAAAGATACTGTTATTGTTCTAATGCAGCTGGCAATACAAAGACAGTTCACCTTTATGCCGTAGGCAAGGGCTGTGACTCATTGAGCACTACCCAGGGGACGCATGTAGCTTGAAGATAGGCTACAGATGCGGAGTCACACTACCCCCAGAACTCGCTACGATCCTATTAGGTCGGGACCAACGGTTTAAAGTGGATTCCGAACCACTGCAAACATGAATGGCGCCGTCGGACCACGAAAGATACTTTATAAATTGCTAAAAATACTAAATAATTTGCATAAGATATCCGAAGTCTATTTAAAAATGATTTCATTGCATATTATGTTTCATTCCGTAATGGAAATCTATTTACTAAAAAAATATATTCTTCCTACATCATTACCTTTCCGTGCATCGAAAAAAAGGTTATTAAAAATAATCACATTTTCTTTACAACTAAAGGAAATTTCAGATAAATCTTTTACGGCGGCGATTTATTGAAAAATTATATTCCAAACTCAATTTTCCAAATAAAGGGAAAAAAAATATATTGAAAATATTTTTTTTTTTTTTTTTTAACATTTAATTCTAATTTTGAGCTAAAAGTTTGTATATATAAATGCATAGCATGAAATTATTTAAATTATTAAAAAGAATTTGTAATTACTGCCTACAAAGTAATGTACTTCTGTGAAATATTTTATTTCACAATCATTGCTTTGCCATCATTTGAAGAAAAAGAATTTTAAAACTCGATTTCAAAACAGAAAGAATTTTTTTTTCCCCTTGGATTATTCTAAAAAAAAAAAAAAAAAAAAGGAAAGGGTGTTTCCTTGGATTTTTCTTAAATACTTTTTACCGGATTAAAAAAAAAACAACAACAACTTCGTTGATGTCATCTACACAATATGTAATCTGAAAACATATTTCCCCCTCTCATCTGTATAAATCATAGCATATATTTGTTGAAACTATTAAAACAAGTAATACAAAAAAAAAAATTTTAAAGTCAATTCCTACTGTTTTTTTCACTATTGCAGAAAGTCCTTTATGAATAATTTTCATTCACTTTTTAAGTTTATTTGGCGCCCTCTATTGGCAGATATATGCAACTTAAATCTACAAAAAAAAAATTTTAATTAATGAATTAAATTTAATTACTGAATTAATATTTGGAAAAAAAAACTATTCACATCCAGTGTCATCCACTACAAGTTCAAAAAAAAATGTGATTTGAACTTGAGTGGATGAATAAAAAGTATTTTATGAACGATTGAAAATTTGAACAAGATATATATAAGGGAGAGTGTGAGCTAATAGAAAGAATTGGAAAAAAAGGAAAGGATATTTCCTTGGATTTTTCTTAAATTTTTTTTACCGGATATAAAAAAAAAACCTTCGTTGTATGCCATCTACACAATATGTATATCTGAAGATTTATTTTTCCCTCTTATCTGTATAAATCACATCATACATTTGTTGAAATTTTTAAAAAAGACTATTTACGATGCAACGTACTCGAGAAATATTTTTATTTTCTGAGCATTTTTATGTCGTCCTTTGGACAAAAAAAAAAAAAAAAAAAAAATTAATTAAAACTCTATTTGTTTCTCTGAATCTTTTTTCTTCTTTTAACTTCGAATGGCAACTACAGCACTCTTCGTTTGTTCGGGGATAGAGTTGTGAATGAGCGTTCGAGCATCGACCTTCGCCTACCACGATGTTTACTACTCGATTTCGCTTGTTTACATGGTTCAGATCCTTCTAGATTCTCCTTTCAGAATCCTCAGGTGGGTGGCCCCAGGGCATTTCCATGTTCTGCGAGACGGCGGGCGGCGGAATGGAGGAAGGCCATACCGCACCTGTCCGAATCGGCTCTGCAAAGTGGGCTATCGCTAAGATTTGATCGATTGCTGTCTGAACGGTAATTTGTACCCGTTTATGAAGAGGTTGGCGGAATGAAATCTATCATTAGCGGTTTTTCCTTCAAAATTATCCTGTTCCAACCGTATTTAAATCGATTGGATTCTGTGTTCCCACTGCTCGATACGTCATTTAAAAAAGTGCATTTCGTACGATTGAAAGATATTGAATGTCAATGGCCTTTTTAATGAAAGTAAACATTTTTCTTTTTAATGTAGAAAGCGCCATATCTATATTCATTTTTAAATGCTTTCCAAAGTTAAGTCCAAAGCTCTAACCGTATAAAAATAAAAATAAAGTTCAATTTTTGCATTGCCATTGATAGCGTTAATGTATCATTTTGAGCTCGCGGAGGTCTTTTTTAACCTGAGAATAAATTTTTTTTTTATCGTAATTTTAAATGCATAGCGTACAAATCTGTAAAATCACGCTTAGAATGGTTTTTTCACTAAGAGATTTAATGAAATAGGTATTGTGCTTAATTATTTAACAGATTTCCTCTGCTGTTGTTGTCATATTTTTTTTATTATATCTGGAATAAAAATAGAATAAATTACATATTTTTCCTGTTGTAAACATGATTATTGAAACTAGTGATGATATTAAATAAACTAAATAATTTAATTATTGCAATTAAGTTATTATTGTTTTTTTTTTCTTACCGATTTGTTTTGACCAACTAGAAATGAAAACTTTTTATTTTCCTTCCGTCATGAACACAGAAATTGCTTCTGATTTATTAGTTTCTTTCAGAAAATAAATTTTAAAATCTTACCTAAATGTTTTTTTTTTTCCCTGAAAGGATGACATTGCTTCATTGTGTTTGGTCCATGAATCTCTGGACTTGGGTTCTTCATAAACAGGGCAGGACTGCGTTGTTTTCTGGTGCAATTTGTACGATCCAGAGGTACCATACCCGATTAGTGTACAAGACGACTGAGCTGGAGACGTTTGTTACGAGCACTGCTGTTAGAATCGGTGGTGATTGTGACAGCGAGTGTTAGTGTCTCTCACATTGACTGTCAGGCTGCCTGGCGGTTTCAAACTTTCTCCCATATAGCACGTAAATATACGGCAGTTACCTCTAAAAGTCCTCCATGAAGTCAATGTCCTCCCGTCACAGCCCTGTCGATGGAGTTATATAATGTGAAAGATTAAAGCCGACAGTGAAGAACAACAAAAATAAAACATTCTCACATAAGGCAATCCGTTTTTTCAAGCTCTACATTGAAAGATTCTGACCTACAGATTTAATTCCTCTTCCTTACCGGGAGAAAACATGGAATTGTGTGAAGGCATTTATCCAGTTTCGAATTTTAAAAGTTTGACGCTCTAAATTAGGAGAAATGGATGAAAAGGCAAAAAAAAAAAAAAAAAAAAAAAAATTTATTCAACCTTTTAATAAAACAAATTTGTTTTCATAGCTATCTGGCGTACTGAAATTATTGTCTGTAAAGCATGTCGTAATAACATTCAATAATTATACAACAAGCTATTACTTTAGAATGACTCAAAAGAGTCTCGCAATGTTATTTTAGCATCTCAGGAGGTAGAGAGTCAAACATTTTTGAAGGAGTCTCTTTTCAACTACCAATTATAAGAGTTCTCAAAAGGGAAACCACGCACTGCTCTAGAATTCGAACATTAAATAGGACGAAAAATAAGAAATGATCACATGGTTATTCATTTGCGGTTTGTACTGCTGAGATGTAAATAAGCGTAAAAATGGCTCGCAGTGTTCATTTACTTGCACCTAAAACTGCATGATACATCCAGTGAATTTTACATTCACGAATTACAATTCCTGTGACAGGTCCATAGTAGATTCAATGTTAACTAAGGTGCTATACTTCAACCACATTTCACCATCGCACTTTTGACCCCAGGTGTGTTATGAGGAGGGTTTTATCCAGAGATGGGGAATCGAGCATTTGTTGAGGGAGTCGGGTGTCTGAATCGGTGTAAAAATCTGATTCCCGACTCTTTTATAAAATTTGATTTTTCTAAAATTCTATGATTTATTTGAAAATTAAGTGTTAAGGAGGAAATTCAATTGTATCCCTCGATAACCGCTAGCAAAGACAGTTATTGCTCTAGCAGCAAACCGAATGAGTGTTGAGAGACTTTCCTCAGCACAGAGGCTTGGTAAAAAGCTAACTTGGATCTCCAATGAAAGAGAGTGTTATAGAAGTTATTAAATTATTAAGAACGGATAAGATTGAATGTATTACAAATATAGTATAGTTGTGTTTTTAAGTGCGCAATTTTCTTTTGCTTGCACTCAAATATTACTACCTGTTCATTTGGTATAGTTGTTTTTATGGGATATATGTATTTTTGTAAGAAGGTTTATATCATAAGTCTAGGTCTAGGTTACTAAAGACCGCCCAGTCCTAAGCATACGGTGCAAAGGTTCAGATCGTGTTGTTTTTGTAATGCAGCTGGCAACAGAGACAGTTCATCTTTATGCAATAAGCAAGGGTTACACCGTCGTTACTCACTTAGCATTAACCAGGGGGCACGTGTATCTTGAAGATAGGCTATGTGTACGAGTCATATTACCTCCTTCCCTCGCAACGTTCTACGATCCCATTAGACCGAGACCTACGGTTTAAAAGCATCACAAACCACTACAAACATCCATGGCACCGCCGGGATGAAATATGAAAATGATCGTTTTGCACCCGAAACATGTGGCACCGAGCGCCAGAGCACCAGCCGTGCGTGGGCCTAATGGCCATCAGGCCCCTTTTAAGTAACATGGTCTAACAAAAGACATTTTATGTATTTTTATTTCATTTACCATTGATATATGTATTCAATTTTTCTAAAAAGCCGTAGAATTAATTGAATTAACTAATAATGTATAAACTTTATTCATAACTTGCTTAGTTGAAAAGATTAGTCAATCAAGATCAGTTGCTTCGGTCATGTACATGGTGAAAACAAACTAGTAACAGGCAAAGAAAAAAAATGTCATTTTATTAAAAGATATTCTGCGCATTAATTTCCCAAGAAAACTATTTCCTTTGTATTCGCACAAAAGCATTCGTTTTTCGCAATCAGTAGTTACAGTTCACTACATCTTATAATTAATACACGGTCATGTATGTATGTATTAAGTGCGGTATGTGCTAGTTAAGGAGCGGCATAAAATGAATTGCGAACAATAATATTTGAAATAGTTTATGCGAATGATTAAAAGGAAAAAAGAATCACTATGAATTAAAATAACAACTCAGTATGCATAATATGTAGGAATTAATCAATGCATGTGGAACAAAACAAAATTCACTTATTTAACCAAGAAACAAAAGTTCTGGAATGTGCGATTCATTAACTTTAAAAGAATTCGAGAAACGAGGATTCTGGAATGCAAGAATTTTCAACAACTAAACTGCCAAATTCTGTCTTTATCTTAATGAAAGTTTCATTGAAACCGGCGAAAACAAGTAGAAAAGAAAGAAGAAAAAAATCCGCTAAGAACCGAGGAACAGTTATTAAAAGCTTTCACGGGAAAGTGCACTGGAACAAAAATGACCGCCATGAAAGCTTTTCGAGTGCTCCGGTAACGAGATTAAGAATCTGCAAATGGCGGCGGAATATCCCACTAATATGATCAGCCCTCGCTGGCATTCTCGCGAACTTCCGTGCTGTTGCCATTTGCATGTGTGAAAGAAGTGCTTCTAAAATTGGAACAGGTAAAAAAGATGCACAGCATGCGCGTTCTTGTGGCCTCCTTTTTTTTTCTCAATAAATGGAGGAAAATTCTCGCGAATCATTTGCAAAGATACTATTTAAAAAATAAAAAAAGTCGTGGTAGTACTGTTAAGTAGTTCAAACCAATCTCAAGTTCGTTCTCCATTATCTCTCAATTTTCGATAAGTTATCATTTTCTCACAGAAATAGATGCCTCGCAGAGATCACTTAGGCAAAATCAACATTTATTTACATAAAAAAAGTGTTGTTTTTGTACTTTATCTCATCGTTGAATAAGATATCAGGCAGCTTATTGAGTGGTTTAAGGTCAAACGCTATTCCAATAGGCATTATCGTTTCTGACAGTGTAAACAAAATATATAAGGATTGAATTGCTTGTGAATTAAGTGAAATTATTAAACTGTACAAACATGGAAAACAATTATGCATTGGAATTATTAATGAAAGTTGATAGAATTGAAATCTCTTAATAAATATGTTTCATTTAAAAAATCCGTATTGGAATCTTTTTAATTTTCACAATGCTAAGTTTCTTAAATTGAATTATAATTTCTGTGTTCCTGAATAGCCGAGTGTCTAGCTCTCGGTGTCACATGTTTCGGGTTCGAATTCTGCCGATGCCATGGATGTTTGTAGTGGTTCGGAATTCACTTTAAACCGTAGTCCCCGGTCTAATAAGATGGTAGAGAGTTGCAGGGATAGTGTTACTCGCGTCCGTCGCTTAATCTTAAGCTACACGCCCCCCCACCTCCCTGGGTAGTGCTCAAGGAGTAACGTCGGTGCAACCCTTGTTTATGGCATAAAAGGATAACTGTTTACGTATTTGCCAGCTGCATTAGAGAAAAAAAAAATGGCGTGCTTCACTAAGAGATTTAAAAGCATTTGTGAAATAAATTAAATCCCTTTTATTGAACTGATGCATCGATAAAAGCATTGTTTGCACAGCAAAGTATATTTTTACAATTTTAAAGGTGTGTTTGTAATCACTTAAAAGACTTCCGCCTTGTACTCTGAACTTCCTTACAAAAAATACATATATCCTATAAGAATGACAGTACCAGATCAACAGGTGGCGAAGTATTGTAGAATAGCTCAAGAAAAGCAAAAGAAAACGGTGCGTTTTAACACAAAGAGGCTCTATTTGTAATGCATTCAATGTTTTTTGCTCTTGATAACAGAATAGCTTCTATAGGTTTTTTTTTTCTATAGCTATATCTATATTTCTTCTATATCTTCTATAGGTAGTTTCTATAGTTGAATATTCTATATATTCTTATTCCAATGAAGATCCAAAACAACTTCTTAATAAGCCTCAGCGCTGAGAAAAGTCTGTCAACACTCATTTGGTCTTCTGCCAGAGCAATAACTGTCTTTGCTATCAGTTATCGAGGGTTATACTTTACTTTATTATATTTGCATAAAATTGTCGGTTTTTAAATCGATCCTGACCGCGACTCCTTCAAAAGAGCTCCACTCCCGGCTCTCTTCTGTTGCTCGCGGCCTGATATCCAACTGGCCAGCGCTCTGGCCTTTGCCACCACAGGCTTCAGATTCGAATCCTGGAGTTGGCATGGATATTTGGGAGTGGTTCGGAATCCACGTTAAATTGTACGTCCCGGTCTAATGAGCCTACAGTGTGCACAAAATGCCCGTAGAGCTACTAACCAAACCAAACCCTTCTGTTATTCAGAGTACAATGCAACGACCTTCTTCCAGATCAATGAATCGACATTCTAGCAGTACGGTCTCTTATGACTGCAAGAGCTTCACAGAGCCCAATCAGACTTCTTCTCACCCACATCATTCCCAAACTGTTTAGGGGGCAGCTCAGCTCCAGGCACAGTGATGTGATGTGATGTGGTGTGGTGAGGTAGTAGATACTTAATGCGTTGTTCCCCTAGACACTTCCGGCTTCACTTAAAATGTTTAATACTAATGGGTAACTATATAACTATAATTTATAACTTTTATAGTTTATTGAAGGGGATTTATTGTAAAAACTTCTTTTATTTTCCAACATTATATCCATTAAAATAACGAAAAAGTCATTTTTTCACACTCGATCGCATAATGGACAAAGAATTAGACAAAAGTTCATGGAATAACTAATATGCACAGGAGTCATCGTCAGGTTGCACGTGCCACGATTTGAATTCACACATACATAAAAAAAAAGAGAGAAAAACAAATCTGAAAGTTTTCCATGGAGCATTTCTCGCAGAAGGTCAGATGCATGAAACCGTCATTTATCATGCTTTGTTGTGACGTCACTTTACACCCCCTCTCCCCCTTCTTTTCTGGAGATTGGCTCTTTGTTGTTTTTCTCGGTGCTTTCGGTCACCGGAATTTCATTGTCCTTGAGGTGCAAAAACAATCGGATCACCTGGAGATTTCTTTCACCTCTTCTTTATGTCTTTGCAAACGCGTTCAATATTCCTTCGAGAACTTTTGAAAATTATTGCATTACCTATGAAATTTTTATCGTTCTATTATTCGAACATTCTTAAAAGAAGTGAACCGTACTGGTTAAATTTCTTACGTTTATTTTTAGTGAGTTCTTAAAAGTAATTTATAAGTTCATGGATAACGAAAGATAGTGTGTCCAATAACCTCAATTAACCCTTATTCTTCCATTTATCATTTTGGATTTTATACATTTTGGACTTTTAATTTTAACTAGACATGCATTCCATCTCAGCCTTCTCATGCACGCTATGTTATGCTTATTGAATCCTTTCATGTTAACTATGCAATGCATTTCATTTAAGCCTTTCATGCTAATTATGTTATGATTTCCACTTAAGACTCATGCTAACTATGTTATGCATTTCATTTAAGCCTTTCATGCTAACTATGTTATGCATTTCACGCTAATTATGATATGATTTCCATTTAAGACTCATGCTTACTATGTTATGTTATGCATGTCATTTAAGCATTTCAGGCTAAACACTATAAATTCCGTTTCAGTCTTCCATACTAAATATAGGATATTCATTTAACCCTTTCATGCTAAACAGGCTATGCATTCCATTTCATTCTTTCTTGACAATTATGCTATTCCCTTTCATTTAAACTTTTCGTGTTAATTAAGCTATACCTTCCATACAAGCTTTTCATGCTAACTGTGTGGTTCATTCGATTTCAGCCTTCCATTCCTACTATGTTGTGCTTTCCATTTAAACCTTTTATGCTTACTGTGTTATTACCGTTTAACCATTTCATGCTAACTATGTTATGTTCATTAAGGCCTTTCACACAAACTAAATTATGATTCCAAATTTAAGACTCATATTAATTGTGCTATGCTAGTTAATCCTTTAGGGGCCTGATGGCGAGTGACTGGCGCTCGGTGCCACAGGTTTCGGGTTCGTGTCCCGGTGGGGCCATGGATGTTTGTAGGGTTTTGGAATCCACTTTAAAGCGTAGATACCGGTCTAATAAGACCGTAGCGTTGGGTGTAGGGCTGAGAACCCCTTGGTCTGTTGCGCCACTGATGTTGATAATTTAATCTTTTATTGCTTTCGCGTAAAATTTCATTTCTTTAAATTTTTCTATATATATATATATATTTTAAAGTCAGATAACTTTTCGAGCCTTCTGCTCTAGAAAATCTTATGACTTCTTAGAAAGAATTCGGTGTATTACTTTGTAGGCTCTAATATAAGAGATATCAAGGACACTAACGTGCATTCTTTTTACAGCCAGGGAAACACCCAGGACAATAGAGCGCATCACCAAACTGCACGCTCATCTAAAATTGCAAGTGGTACCTTATAAATCAAGATGAATTCAAAACTCTTTTCGGCAAAACTATAGTTGCATGCCCAGTAGAGACTCGGTCATCCAAGTCTGAGTTCGGTTTCATTCGAGAAGGTAAGTTTTATTTATTTATTTATTTTTTCAATACTTGTTCTTATTTTTCACCGACTGCGCAGATCCACGTTTGCCTTTTCCCTTCGTTTGGGAATTCTGTTTGATTTTGAAGCCTGTTGCTTGTCAAGAAGTCCGACGGGTTACTCTGCTGTACGATGGAGTCATTGAGTTCCAGAACTCATATGAGGCCTATGGTACCAAACGCCAGAGAGCAAGCCAGTTGCTCATTCAGACAGCTTTTCGTTTCTCAAAGCAGTGACTAATTAGATTCGACCATGAGTCAATAGCGGGTTAGGGGGGGGAATGTAAAAAAAGGCGCCTGGGCTCAAAGATCTTTACCTCCAATTTCTGTAATACAGCGAAGTATACATAACATATGGGGGCATATGTAAACTGAAGAAAATGTAACAGATGACGACTTGCACTGGCTAAACAACAGTCATGGTGCGGCTTTTAAAGAAAATCAAAATAGATTCAACAAGAGAAAAATCAATAATTTAGTCTACAAGTGATAATAACAGTAATGGCCATGACAATTAGCGTGAGGACTAAGTGGGTGATAAGTGGATGGCTAATGAGATGATAATCGTTTACAGTTACGATTCATGATCAAGATGATGACGAAACTTAAAACTGGCTGATAATTAGATGAGATGATTTCAAGCAGAGATGTCAGGTGGAGGTGAGGGAGATGACATTCATGATGTGATGTAAATTTAAAACTGATTGATATGATGATTAGAAGTAGAAAGATTAGTTGATATGACAGTGATTATGACCGGGCAAGTGGTGACGAGAGGATAACTCTTGAAGTGCTCATGGATGAAGGCGTAGCAGATTCGAACGTATGATATCCTGAATGCTTGCTATGCGAGTTATTTGTTTGTTGTTATACATAAATAATGGGTCTGAATGGCCGAGTATCGATTGCTCTGGCGTTCGGTGCCACAGGGTTTGAGTCCCGGTGGTGCCAGGGATGTTCGTAATGGTTCGGAATGCACTTTAAACTGTAGGTCCCAGTATAACAAGATCGCAGAGCGTTGTCTTGAGGTTTAATCAGTCTTCAGCCCCCGTGGTTCCTCTCTAAAGTGAAGCTGCATATTACCCTTAGCCATGGACGCAGTCGTCTGCGACGGGGTCTTTTGGACCTGGCGTAGGCTTTCCTGCACCAGGGGTAACAACAGCACATCAACAACAATCAATAGTTACATCAATAGCTCTCATATTTTACTTATGTATACTTGGGAAAGCTCATCGAAGGGTGAACGGAGGGCAATGCAACTTTTAGGGGTAGCTACAGTACATTTTGAATATCGCATGGAAGAAAACCTGGAGAATTATCACCAGGTTGTGTGAGGTTGATGAGAGGCCCTCATATACCCTATCAAACTTATCTATGGAAGAATGGTTTCCGAAGGCAAGGGATACCACCCCTCATGCTAGCTATGCAAACTACCGCGAGTCTTGTTACTATTGAGTCATGACTCGAAATGCCGTCAAATTGGCAACATAGTTGGCAGATACGAAAGGCATGGCATGAAAATGGTTGGCAGATACGAAAGACATGATGTGGAACAGAATTGCAGATACGAAAATCATGGTAGGGAATATGGTTGGCAGTTACGAAAGTTGGAACATGGTTGGCAAAGACAGAGTTGGCTAGTTGTCCTTAAGAAAAAACACAAAAGAAACACGCCATGTGGTTGGCAATGATAAAACATTAAAGAAAGTTGACAGGATTTTTGTGCAACGAATTTTAAAATATAAATATATACAACATTAAAAAAAAAAAGAAATATAAGGGCTGCTATCACCCTTCTTTACGGAATCAGTATGCAACAAGCACAAAATATGCGCCAAGAATATAGGACTTAAACAGCTACACTTTACAACTGTTCTTTCATTCTAACTCCCTATTTGCATAAGAAAAACGCTGAGAAGGAAAAGAGGTTTTAAAATTCTCGATAAAAACGTGTGGCATATTGAAAAGTTGTGCAACACAGAATGCCCTTGAAAATAAGGTGTGGAAGGCTACTCTTGCGGTTTTTCCCAATTCGATTTACTATTAGCTATTTTTGACAGTTTTCTCAAGAAACGGTCGGGCCAGTTTTCACTCATCTGGGAAATTTGCAGTTTCTTCATTCCGGCAACTCATTTGTAGTAGAACCTGATGATGACTCACTGAAAAAAATTATTTACACATTTGTCACCAGAAGAATATTTCTGACTACCCCTCGTTTAACTTGAATAATATATATAAATTTATTAAAATCTTTAAAAAAATTGGAATTTTATGTAAATGATCATCATATTTATATTTACAAGATACGTCCTCACGATTAAACTAATTTCTCTGTTCAAATATTTACTCTCTGTTTTTATATTTATACGTACATTTTTAATAACTTTGTGCGACTTTTCTTTTAAGAAAGTTTTCTGCAAGTTTACATTTTTGTGATGTAATATGTATTTTATTTTTACTGTTTTTTAAGAACTCGATTCTTTTTTAACGAACACATTTTAATAGTACTAACGCATTTTGATATCAACGAATGACATTAACAATAGATAGATTCATCACTTTGATTAAAATCTCGACATTCTATGACGACAGTATAGGTTGAATTATAACAGATCACTCAAAAGTCTCCGGGCTAGCTAAGGAAAACAATTTTTTTTAGAAATTCGACTTTATTCGTCAACATACTCTCCTTCAAGAGGGATGCATTCATTCCAACTCTCCCTAACTTTTCGATGACTATTTTATCGAACGATTTGTCTTCACTCTCAAAACAGTCCCCAGTTTCGGCAATCACTTCTTCATTTGAGCCAAATTTCTTTCCCTTTAGCATCTTTTTAATATCTGCGGAAATCCAATAGGCGCCGGGGGCCAGATCTGGAGAGTACTGTGGGTGGAGAAGTAATTTGAAGCACAATTCATTCAATTTAACCACTGTTTTCATCGACTTGTGACACCGGGCACTGTCTTGGTGAAATAGCACTTTTTTTCTTAATTTCAACTTTCAATCGATCCAATAATGACATCTAATATTCGCTCTTGATAATTTTATCTTGCTCAAGAAAGTCGATGAACAAAATATCATGAGCGTCCTAAAATACGGATATTATAACCTTGCCTGCTGATTTTTGAGTTTTTGGTCGCTTTGGACGGCTGCTGTCCACTCAGCTAACGATCATTTTGATTCAGATGTGTAGCAGTGGATCCATGTCACATACCGACGCAAGAAATTCTTTATATCTCGCTTAAACAGCTCCAAACAACGCTCTGAATCGTCAAATGCTTTGTTGTTTTCGGCCCTGTGTGAGCAAACGCGACCCCCACTTCGATAGCCACTTAGTCATGCTTAAATTTGTAAACACACTACCTTCTGATATCTTTAAGGTACCAGTTATCTCACGCAACTTCACTTTAAGGTCTTTCAAAACTATTTTGTGGACCGTTTTTATATTTTCAGGAACAACTGCCGATTTTAGGTGACCAGAGCGTTCAGTATCGTCGGTGTTTGTACGACAGCGTTTAAATTCAGTATACCAGTCAGTAATAGTTGATTTCTCTGGTGCAGAGTCACCATAATGCTTATCAAGCCATTGTTTGTCTTCAGCAATATTTTTCCCCATCAAAAAACAATGTTTAATCAACACACAAACTTCTTTTTGCCCATTGTTGTGAACACTACAAAACTGGGGTCACTAAACCCCTGTAGTCTGTAAACTAATTATCAGAATGTCATGAAATTTTGACACGCATCGTTTGAAGGATGCTACTATCCATAAATCATATGGGTCTGTCAACAGTGTTGTCATATATGTGTCAGGCAGGAGACTTATTGAGTGACGTGTTAGAATGTAGTTGTAATGTAGCAACATGAATTCTGATGAATTTGTTAACGGTCAAGAAATTAGGTCATAATCCTTATGAAATGTCTTAGTTATTGAATGTCGATTGTTCTCTGCATTTCAAACATACTTACATAATTTGAGTGATAAACATATGAAAAGCGGCCGTAAAGAGCTCTTGAGCAATCTACTGCACACATTCATTTTTCAACGATATTATATCCTATTGAATTCCTGTTCCAATTTTTAATTTTACCAACATCGTCCTCAGAAACTAATTTTTTACGAACATTTCAAATATTATAATTTAAACGATCTTTCATGATTTCTAAATGGGCAAACTGAATTTTGCATAAAAGTCTATGAATCTGATGACGTTAAAATTTTTAATGATGATATATGGAAATTTTTAGATGCAATTGTTCAATTAGGTTATAAATCTGATAAAATCGGATTATAAAACAAAATTGCAAACCAACGAGTCATTTTAGAGAACAAAAAACTTTAATAAAAATGCTATTACCACGCCACACCACACTACTGGGCCTAAAGCTGAGTTGTCCCTTTACAGTTTGGAAATGATGTGGGTGAGAAGTCTGATTAAACTCTGTGACTCTCTACGGTCATAGGAGACCGGGACTTACGGGTTAAAGTGGATTCCGAACTACTACAGCATCCATGGCACCGCCGGGACTCGAGCCTAATCAATCGGCTATTAGGTCCTCCTTTTTTGTTCAATACATATATATCATTATTACATATATATTATTATTACTTAGATATAATTTTTAAAGCATGAATTCATTATCTTAACAGCTCGTGATGATTCTTGTGACTATGTTTCAAACTGTTTTCGAAAGGTAAAGATCAAAATAAAAAAAAAAAAAAAATTTAGATTTTTCTGATTTCGACTTGGTTGTTTACCTTAATTGTTATCGTTTACATCAGAATTAAACTGAAAACTTCAGACGTATTCCTTTAGACATTCCCTTTCTTCTTAAAGTTCCAATTATAAAAACGTAGATCCTATTTCTTCAATGATTGAATCAGAATGATAAACAATTTACTCATTTTTTTATCATTTTATAAGGCAGCGAAATGCTTTATTACTGTAAAAGCACTCATCTTTTAAAAGCTGCTTTTGGAAAATAATTTGGAGAATTTTATCGATTCTATTCTCGGGTTTCATGTTCTAAATTTAATAACGCCCTGTTATTCAGCTACCATGGATTTTTCCAAAAAGCGTAGGCTTTCATTTTATTCTATGACTTTTTAGTCAAGTAAAAAATAAGGACATTAATCGGTACATTTTCAGAAATAATATAGTTCGCAACTTGAATATTTTATCTGTATAACGGTCCGTTATTTTTATATTTAACATGTGTTGTTTCATATATGTATATACAGGTGATTATAATTAAAGTCCCGCTTTCAAACTGCTGTAAAAAAAACCCCACTCGTCACAATGAGTTCAAATTGAAGAAGGGGGAAAGTATCTTCAGTTCGAATGTGAACTCATTGTGATGCGTGTTTCTTTTTTTTTTTTTACAGCATTTTGAAAGTGGGACTTTAATTATAATCACCTTGTGTATATGACCTTTGCAAAGGGTTTTTAAACGTACATTCAATAGAGAGATAGAAACACAAAATAATTTCAGGTACTGATCTGTTTTCTGAAATTATAAATCTAAATTAAAAAAAAAAAATCTGAAATTATCTTTCTAAATTATAATTCGAAACAAAACAGCATATCAATAGAGTATTGAATGTGTTATTCGAAAAATCCAAAAGTCTCAGTTGTTTTTAGAACAATATATTTCATAACTGATGAAAACGGCAACCAAACCTCATCATTCGTAGAAAACGTTATGGAATGCGGGTTGGAATTTACCAACAGGAATGCTGGCCAGTTTTAGAAAGGTTAAGAAATTAGGTCATGGCCCTAACGAACTTTCTTGGTGATTGATGTCAGTTATTCTCTGCATGTACTTTGTATCATTCCAGCATTAAATATACCTAACACATCCATCAAATATTGCTGAAAACTCTATTGCACATTTATTTTTCAGCAATATTGTATTCATTTCGATTTTTATTTCATTTTTTTTTTTTACTCTACTAACATCGCCATTACGAACAATTGTTGCTTTACAAACTTACAAAGCTGTTCATTTAAACCACAGTTTATAATTTTGAACATTGATAAAATGAAATAAGGATGGTCGTTTATAATTTTGAACATTGATAAAATGAAATAAGGATGGTCGAGTGGCTGGCGCTGGGTATCCCAGGTTTCGGGTTCGAGTCCTTGCGATGCCATGGATGTTTGTAGTGTTTCGGAATCCAGAGAGAGTGACCGTAGAGTGGGACTCCTGTCCGTAGCCTATCTTCAAGCTACAAGCACCCCCTGGGTAGTGCTTAATGAGTCACAGCGGTGCAGCCCTTGCTTGTGGCATTAAAGATTAACTGTCTCTGTATTGCCAGCTGCATTAGAATAATAGAATAACAACAACAACAAAGGTGATTAAATTAATTACGTATAATTGAGGGAATTTTAAATAGGAAAAAAATGATTCCGATCCATTGCTGTTATTTTCGAAAGCAAGGGTCTGCCTACAGATTTAGGATGTTCATCCCCAGATTTTTTGTTTGTTGGGTTTCGAATAATATAGGGGGAGTCGACAAAAAAAAAAAAATTTGTGACCTCTTAGTCGGAAATTCAGTCCTTTTAAATCCTTAAAATCAGTCATTTTTTAATATCGACTGACAGTTCCCTGTCTCTTTACCGTAAATTTATGAACTACGATCTTTACAAATGGAATTAGAAAATTCGTAAAATAAATTTGATGAATTTTATAGAAATCCTATATTTATAAAAGGTTCTACTTTCACAAAGTAGCTTCTTTCCAATTTTAAGGGTGTAATATTTGCACCAACTTAAAAGATATCCTTGTACTCTGCATTTGCTTACTCATCCTATGCAGAATTAAATGAACGGTTTGCAAAATAACCGAAGACCAGTGAAAGAGAATTGTGCATTTTTAACACAAAGATCCTGTTTTTGTAATAGTTTAAATCTCAACATTAAAAATAAAATGGCTTCCATCAGATCTTCTTTCATGGTGGATCCTAGATGGCTCTTTGTAAGCCTCAGCGATGAGAAAAGTTTTCCAACATTTATTTGGAATATTTTTAAAGCAGTCTCTGTCTTTGTTAAAGGATTGTAATATAGAAGGATACAATGAATTGCATAACATTTCATTTTGACATTAATTCACAGAATTTTGAAAAAATGAAAACTATTTTTATAAAACAGTCGTTTTATACTCATTCCTGACCAGTCCGACACTCCTCCTCTAATTTCGAATCCAGTTCCTTTAGTTCAAAAACTCGTATTCAAGATAGCTGGAAAATCTTTAACACTAGACCACGTACAGAGGCGGTTGCCAACTTTCGATTAAGAACCGGACACGATTGTCTTGTGGAACACCTAAACAGGATTGTTGTCCTCGCCTCGAACACTTGCCCCATATGTAAAGCTGGAACAATGAATTCAGAACATTTTTTTGAAATGCCCGGGACTGAACAGGGAGGTTCAGCGCCAAGGAGAAGTCTTGCAATTGTATTGGGAGGCCAGACGTCTCATGGACTAAAATAAAGTGTCTACCCCCTTTATCTACTGTCTCCCCCTTTTAATTTTTGCGGTGTGCGAGACCGACTTAGTGAAGATTGCTGTCTTGCTGTATGTTTGCTTTGTTCTGCTTGTTCCTTCTTTGTGTGTGATCCTTATTGTAATAGATTGGTTTCCAATAAAGCCATACGCTACAACAACAGTTCAAAAACTCGCACCGGAGTGAGCAAACCCGTTGGGTTTCGGAACCAAGGGTGCTTGGCGACGAAACAAGAAGCGAAAGCTTACATGTCTGGGGACGGCCGACATATCAACATGTTGGAATGTCCTTCCATTGAGCTCTTAGCTGAAGAGAGAGAGGTGAGATTTCTCAGCTGGCTCCCTTGCCGATGTTAATTCAATATGCTTTGTTAATTTAAGATGTCAATGCTTAGATGTTTTTTGAAACCAACAGTTTTGGCAATATTATTCTAAACTATAAAGGACATTTCATAGGCTCAGTGATGTGATGTAGTGTAATAGTCCAAAAACCTAACATGCTAATCACCCACCTGCTTCTTATTCTGATCCGTTGTTGTGCCGTAGCAAGTTTTCATGGGTATTTTCTTCAAACACTAAACAAAAAATCATAAAAATATGAGGATAAGGGTTCTTAAGCAGCCTTTAGACTACTCCTTTGATTCCTTCTACCTGCATAGTTTTGAGGAAATATAAAAATATGGAACATTTTTTCGTCGATCGCATCCCAAAAATAATGGCCTTTCCCAAATTTTTAAATGCTATGTCAGCATTCTATATCAACATTAACGCTTAATAAACATTTTTAACCTATAAATGGTACATGAATGTATGTTTTCCTATGAAATTTCAACATTTTAAAGCCGGACTTCTATTCTGATCAAAAATGGCGGTTGCAACACATTGATCGCTTCGAGAAGTCATCGATTAAAAACTCAATAGACATAAATTTTACAGGTCAATTCAACAACTGCTAGCGAAAGCAAAAGAAAATGTTAAGTTTTTTTTTAGCAGAAAACGGGTCCTTCATGTCTCGTGCGTAACTGTCGATTCACAGTAATGTGCCATTTCATATTTTTATACATCTGTTCCAGAAATTGCTCATCGCAAATACACATTTCCTCATTAAATTTTTTTCCAATGCAGCTGGTAAACAGACATGGACGTCTTGGATGCCTTAAGGCAAGCGCTGCACAGACATTACTCACTTTGCATTACCCAGGGGGCGCGTGTAACTTGAAGATACGGACACGGAGTAACAATGCCCACACAACGCTCTACGATCCTATTAGGACCGGGACCTACGGTTTAAAGTGAAATTCGAACCACTACAAACATCCATGGCACCGCCGGGACTCGAACCCGAAACCTGTAGTACCGAGCGCCAGAGCGCTAGCCACTCGGCCATTCAGGCCCCATCATTAAAATTTAGTTTTCATTATATACAATGCCGACAGTATGTTCAGATGATGTTCACAATGACGGCGATCCATCTTATTCCTTTTTCCTGTGATTTTTACTCAAACTCCTGGATGCAATATGGATGTCTGTGAATGGTTCGGAATCCACGTTAAATTGTAGGTCCCGGTCTAATGAGCCCAAAGTGTGCACAAAATGACCGTAGAGAGACAGACCAAACCAAACCTAGATGCAATACATTTTTATGCATACATTTATGACTAAAAACATATTATGTAAAGGCATCGTCTTCCTGTGGATCCTGAATATTGTTATATGTTCTTCTATTCACATTGAGCAGCCTGATGGCCGATTGACTAGCGCTCTGGCCTTTGGTGTGCCTCAGGTTAGAATCCTGGCTGTGGCATGGATGTTTGTTGGTGGTTAGGAATCCACATTGTATGGCGACAAACCAAAATCTATTCATATTGAAGTTTTAAACACCTCTGTTTACCTCTAAAATAGCATTACATGGGATTTATAATCCATCCAACTTCATGAAATCGCACTCGTTTCCCTTTGACGTCTCGGATGCATATACCGACATTCAACTTATAGCAGTGTATTGTTACTCCATCCATGTATTTGTCAAAAAAGACCTGCTAAACAAACAAGTACCTGTGCGGGTTGTGGGGCGACGTCCTTGCGGATCCAACACACTCGGGGAGGAGTCACCGCAACACACGATTCCAGTTCATTGTGATTCTCCACCGAATCGGAATGGAAAACAACAGGTCACGCAGCAGACCAAAAAACTCGACAAAAAAAAAAATCTATCGCATTTTTCCATTTTTTCCCCCACTTCACCTTGTCAAGGTCGTCTCTGGAAACACCAAGAAAAAGGCGCACTTCCATGAAGCCATTCACATGCCTTCCGACCTTGACTCCAATAGGAGAGCCATTTTCTTTCTCTCTCTTTCTTTTTTTCTTTTTTTTTTTTTGACATGACGTCTCTTAGAAGAAGAAAAACAAAAAAAACCCTTATGTATAATTTAAATTTCAGATTTATAATCATTTAAGCATCGCTATCGTTATAAAACACTGCTCCAAAGCATTGATTTGAACCTATCAATTAAAACATCTTTATTATAAATGAACTAATTAAATCTTTCTTCATGTCTCTTGGTTGCATCATAAATAAAAATATATTCATGTCTTCCAGTGTGAAAGTTTTTAAGGTATAAGCTAACGTACAGAAGCTACATCTGTATGGGCACGTATAGTTTTTATTAAAAATGTTTTTTAATTTGTTGATACAATTTTATGAGATGATTCTATTATGTTATACGTTACTTTAGAGTAGGGGTGTTCAACCCAAATGATCTTGCTGGCCACTTTGGAAAATCCTAACTCCGCGAACCGCATATATATCCCCCTATTAGATGTAGACCCTCTATAGACATTTTTTTTGGTGTGAAAAATGGAAACACAATGAGCTATTAGTTTTGTGTTTACTATTATTCTTACATGCAAACATAGATAATATAATAACATTGATGATACTGAACGCACATTGTATAGATATATAGAACACTAAAAAGGAAATATAAATGAAATAAAAAAATGATCAATCTTAATCATTAACTATTTATTTTACTCGTGCGATATGTGTTTCTCCACTCTTTCATTTGTGTGCAAATCGATCTCAATTTGGGTATTTGTACATCGTAATAGGTGTTGCTGGTTAGGGTCGTTATGTTTGAGAGTGTTTTGTGTTGAATCCATTTCATTTTCGATAAAAAACGATTCGCAGCACGTAAGTTGAACCAAATGCTCTAACAATTTGAAGCCATGGTGGCATGGATGTTTGTTAGTGGTTCGGAATCCACGTTAAACTGCAAGCCCTGGTCTGTTTAGCCTAAAGTGTGCACAAGATGACCGTACCAAACCAAACTAACAATTTGAAGTGAGTCTGGTTTGCTCTGCTATTCACAATCAACTGTGCGTATCTAGGGATGGTAACTGCGTCACTTAAAGTGATACATAGAACCTGTTATATTAGAAGTTCTAAGATGCGTGCGCCTCATGAGCTGGCAGAATATAAAATTTTTATTCTGCGAACTCATAACTGCAAACTCATCATTAAAACAGTCCGTATCTGTCCTATATTCGCAAAAATATTATTTAAAAAAAAAAAGTTCATTTTTTTCTCTTCATTTAGACAGTCAATTTTTGCATATAGGGATGCACACATAATGTATTTTTAAAATGCATTGGTTTTCACGACTTTGGCCATTATAAAATGAATATATTTTGTAAAAGTGTGATACATCTCACGGGCTGGAAAAATGTTCAAGGCGGGCCGCAGGTTGGCCACCCCTGCTTTAGAGAATACATTAACACTTACGTTCAATTTCACTTGCAACTGCTAATGTGGATAAACTTTTATCAGTCTATAAACCCTGTGTTTTTATGGCTTCAAAGACGCACAGTTGATAACGTTACTGCTGGTTGGAATGAAAAGAACTTAAGCTTATCAGATAAATGTGATACATTTTAACAAAGCAAACATTTTTTATTTTCAGTCTGTCTAATTTTGTAAGAAATAAAAATGAAACACTTTAGCGACAAAACAAGAGATAGCAAAAAGTATTTGACCTTTTTATCTCTTTTTAGCGTCAGGAAACAAGCCAATAAACTCGTGACATAACGCTTTGTAAAAAGATGGAATTCATCAGTTCAGTGATTAAATTGTACGTACATAAAATAATAAGACGTTTAAAAATGCATTCAAGAACTTTTACCAAAGTAGGTTGCATTTAAAAGCGTTGAGGGTTTCAAGAGCCAGGTAATTGAAATAAGCGATTTTCTGCTGCGATTCTTGCGATACGATTTTTTTTTTTAATTTTCTGATTACAAAGGTAAAGGTGGTGTTAGATATAGAATGCCAGAGAATTATATCTTTACCTCCAGTTGAAAAATTAAATTTAAAAATCAATGCTAACTATAAAAAAAAAAATAACTTATAAAAAGTTTTAATAAAAAGGAGAATAAATCGCTTCAATGATCTATGAGAAAAAAAAAAAAGGAGTAATTAAGGTACAAAATGAAATAGAGAGTTTTTGCATACCGTATTTTGGACGTCCGTTAGTTTTCTAGCTAGCGCGCATGCTCATAGAAAATTGCGCATGCGTATCTGTAATAATATTTCCTATGAGCATGCTCGCTAGGGAGAAAAAGCTAACGGACGTCCAAAATATGGTATGCAAAAACTCTCTAATGATGAAAAAATTTAAGTTAAATTCTTTTGATCTTAGCGAAAACTGAAAACAGAAGAAAGATCGAGGAAACATCGGTTCGTCGCTTGTTCTCCAGAACAACTAGCACATTTTAGCAGTTGTTCAGGATATAAATTGCAATTTCTAGGCTCATGGTTCTATGAACATTTGACGCACTTTCTATTTAGGTGACATGCTTCACTACCATGGTAAAAACCACAACAGCGAAAGCATTGGGATACCTGATGCCTATATCTTTGGAAGGAAGTTTCGTACCTAGAAGCCAGGTTATGAAGTGAGAAAGTTCATTATTTGAAGACAGAAAAGCGACATTGGGTTGCCTAGATTTAAATTCATTTATTATGGTGATTTTAGTCGGGTGAACGCCTATTTCACTTAACGCGTTTGTTAAAGTGATGAGGTTTTGTACAGGAGGGTAGACTTCGTATTAAGACTTTCAGGCGGTCTATGCTGATTTTGTAAAAAGCATTTCAATTCAGCTCTATTTTTTTTGAGGGAATTTTTTAGTCTTATGGGGTCTTGTTCGAGTCCAGAATTTCCTGTCTTCACCAGGAAATTCCAATCTCATGGAGTAATGAAGTGGATGTTAAAATTTAAATTTAATTGTTTATAAATTTTTCCCACATTTAAATAAAGCTAATGCATGTAATATTAACATAAACTTACGAAATGATACCATAAAAATATCTGAATAAGAGTTCAACTAAATTTGGCTTCAAAATAATAGAGAACTGTGTAATTTGACATTAAGTTTCTTTGCCGCTGAGTTAATCTATTCCATTGGCAGCTGGCTTATTTCTCCTCTTAGCAGCTGAGGATTTATGCTCGCTTATTGGCTGCTTCATCTACAAATATCCAATTTCGGCTCAGTCAGGATTTAAAAAAAATTAAAGTTACAACATTCAAACAATATTTTCAAAGGAGTGAGCAAAGTGTCTCCTATCCTCAAATAAAAAATATTAAAACCTCGAAAAGCATTGTTAGTTACATCTTAGAACGTCGAAAAGTATTTTTAATAAAATTTCTCAGCAACTCCCAAGCAAATGAAATCAAAAGCAACTGCTGTTAATTGAAAACAAAATAATAGTTGAAAGGAAAAAAAAAAAACTTTCGAAGTTCATGAATAAACAAAGTTGAGAAAATGGCATTCAAAGGAAAGTGACGCACTCATTTCTAAATTATTAAACATGTTGCAAAAAACGTAAAACTGTTTGAGTTGTACGACTTGTCTCATCAGATAGATGAAAAAAAAATGTTTGTGTAAAATTTCGCACGACTGAAGTTAAACTTCTTGCTTTTGTGGCTGCTGTGGAAAAGGAACAATTTCACTATTCATCAGCAAAGTCTTATTAAAGAGATATAATTTATCAGAGTATGAAGCAATTAATCATTATTTAAAAGAAATAACAATAATAACTGAAACGCAAACTCTTGATTATGTTCTACGTAGTGGGAAAAAATGAATTGTTTGTTGTTCTATGGCATGCAGCATGTTTAAAAAGTAAATTGCTCATTGTCAACGATAATTTCTCGTCCAAAAATTTGAGCAGCCTGATGGCCAATTGGTACCATAGAGTTTAGGTAACTTTAGAATCGTGGCGGTTGGATGCTTGTGAGTAGTTCGGAATCCACGTTAAACTGTAGATCTCGGTCTGATTAGCCTAAAGTGTGCACAAAAATGACCTTAGAGCGACAAACCAAACCTCCAAAAATTGAACCATTTGGCATCATGGGGAGCAAAATTCGCATTGAGATCTGCCTCCAAGGAATTTGATCCAGCTCTTATCCCTGTTCCTATGGCAGTAATTGCCAGCGAATGAATCTGATGTTGTTTGAAAAGTTCTGATTTGTTGTGTGAATTGCCATCAGCATAGTCCGCTGCATATGAGCCGATGAAAGATGCTGACGCCCCAAAATAAAAATGCAGTTCAGTAAAACATAAGATTAAAAAGTCTATTGTAAATTCTATGCCAAAAATCTATAGTATTCTCGTAAAATTGAAAACCAATTTTTTATAAGGGGGTCAGATTTCCTGACTCCAACTACTTCAAAAGTGTTCAACTCCCTCCCAGAACTCTGACTCTACCAGATATCTTTGCTGGCAACATCCCAGCTTTGGTTCGATGAGCAGGGTAACGAATTTGCTGCAACTCCGTCCTTTTCTTGTAAACGGTGCCGCATTGAACTTGTGTCTATTTTTGTATATTTAATATAGTCAAATTTTTTTTTTTTACTCACTGGATTTTTATCTATATAAAGATGATTCATTACAAATAATTAAATAGATTTTTCACAATTCATCTGTTTAGAGACAAATTTTTTTAAAGTGAAACAAACGTTAAAATTTTTAGACGATTCAGAAAACATATCCCTGTATTAGACAATTTGACTCTTTTCATTAAGTTGTTGTCAGCTGACATTGGAACGATAAGGAAAATGCTGTCGAGAACCGACGCCCCTATTAATAAAGGCTTTTATTTTACGATTCATTATCACAAGGTTATAAATATTCTTTGTGACTGGAAGAGCGTTCTTTTTTTTCAAGAAAAGGGACAGAGAATGTAAAATAAGTTTGGTTTGGTTTGTCGCTCTACGGTCATTTTGTATACACGATAGCTAAACAGGCTGGGACCTACGGTTTTAAAGTGGATTCCGAATCACTCACAAATATCCATTCCACCGTCATGATTTGAACCTGGAGCCTGTGGTACCAAGCGCCAGAACGCTAGTCACTCAACCATCAGGCTCCCCTAGTTCTTTTTAAGAAGCGGTATGAACTCTGACAACTGGCGTACCGATTACGAAGTACCCATGGGGACAGACCCCTTATCATCCTCATCTTAATTCATACATAACTAAAATTTACGATTATTAATTGGCTGCTTAAAGTTAGTATGGGGTAAAAAATGGATTTTAATTAATTATTGCTCGAGTTTAAAAAATATATATATATATATATATATATATATATATATATATATATATAGCTAAATCAAGTAACGGAAATATATGGAAGTCAAATTGTAGCACGAAGTGTTCTGGTTCTTTTAAGATTAGTTTGGTTTGTCGCTCTACGGTCATCTTGCGCACACGAGGGTTAAACAGGCCAGGACTACAGTTTTAAAGTGGATTCCGAACCACAGACAAACATGCATGCCACCACCAGGATTCGAAGAGCAATCCATTTAATTATTTGACTATTTATTGGAAAAATTCAAATTAAAAACTAAGATTATTTTATTTTATATAACTTTAATCTATCCACGACCGAATCATTAAATCTGTTTTAATTTTATGTGGATATTTGTTCCACCTGTTTTTATTGAATTCAAGAACAAAAAATACGCAACATTTGAGTGCGAGTGTTGTATGTTATTTTTAATAACATTTCATTGAATGTCAATACAACCAGCGTGAATTCAACCCAGTGTAGGATGTTCTCTAGAAACGAGTTGTGCGTGCAATCGTTTCTGAGAATTCGTTTCCAGTTTCTAATTTTTCTTTTCATAAGGGAGTGGTTTTCCTCTGTTGGAATATTAGTTAACGCTGAGGCGGTGATGGTTGTCGTCTTGCAAAGCAGGTGGTTGCAGGGGGATGCGAAAGGATGGAGACGCACCATCCAAAAGGTTTTCGATACCTAAAGAGAGAAATTAAAACATCTTCATTAAAAGGAGGGGGGTACTGAAATAGGAGAATCAATGGATAAACTAATAACACTTAATTATATGAATTTAAAAATTAATGTCTGCTTAATAAAAACTTTTTGATAGTAACATTAAAATACAAATTTTCATGACATATTTATGCGGGTTTTTTTTTTGTTTAATTTGGTGGTTATCAATCCAAATCCAAAACAAATATTTCTTGTTTTTGGATTACATGGTTCTTTTATAATTTATTTTATTATTATTTTTTTTTTTTAGTTTGAAGAGTGTCATCGTTTGCCAACGACAGCAAAAACACTAGGACCACCATTCCTTCTTATATGCACACAACGTTAGGTTAATCTAATACCTGTCCTATATGTACACAAAGTTACTTTGATCCCGTATCTGTCTTATTCGAAATATTGGGTTAATCCTATACGTATTGTTGGGCTGCTCTTATGTCCATCCTATACGTAATGCTCAGTTGATCCTACATATGTCCTATATATAATAATGCGCTGATCCTATATCTATTCTATATGTAATGTTAGATTTATCCTATATCCACGCTATATTTAATGTTGGGTTGATCCTATATGTACCCTATACGTAATGGTGTATTGATCATATATCTATCCTTTACGTAATATAGGGTTAATCCACTATCTATCTTATGCATAATGTTGGGTTGATCTTCTATCTAAACTTCAATACATAATGGTGGATTGATCCTAATCTCTCGTAATGTTTGAGTCGATTCTATATCTCTACTATGCGTAATTTTGGGTTAATCCTATATCTGTCCTATACGTAGACGATGTTGGGTTGATCCTATATATGTTGCCAATGTTGAGTTGATCCTATATGTACCCTATACGTAATGTATTGATCCTATATCTATCCTATATGTAGATAATGTTGGGCTGATTCTATATCTGTCCTATACGTAATGTTGAGGTGATCCGATATCCATCTTATGTATAATGTTGGGTTGATCTTCTATCTAAACTTTAATACGTAATGTTGGGTTGAACCTATATCTCTTGGTTGATCCTATATCTGCTCTATATGAAGGTAGTCTTATGTTTGTAAAGAGTTAAATTATTTTCATTTCATGAAGGAGACTAAAACAAAGTAGGATTTAGATGTAAGTTTTTAAAGTGGCAAACAAAGAAAAAAAGAATATGCCTGAGATAAGATCCAGACCTCACTCGTGGATGAAAGGAATGAAAGGCACTGTGCAAGAAACCGCGACAGTTCTTTCAGATGAGGCTTTCCCATGACTCATGAACAAATGACTTCTTTCCAATGTTCCATCCGATTGTTTCCGTTAGAAAGGAAAAAAAAACTGCTTGTGACGTTCGCTTACATTTCACAAAGAGCCAGACGACAACTTCCGGTTCTAACTCTCCACTCCAACAATGAGATGGAATTTTTGCGCGTTCGAAATACATATTGTGTTTTGTTCGACTCCGCCTCGGCTTGTCTTTTCAAAGTCCTGCGTCATAAAAAAAACTTTCGGAGCGTATAGATTCTGTCCGGATCCTGTCACTGATTTGCCATTCACAGTCAAATGAGGTTAAAGTCCCGATAACGTTGCCAAGGAGAGATGCTTCGATGTGTTGCCGTTTTATTTGTGGCTTGCTGGCCCATCCGTCACCGAATGGCTGGCGATGTCAATCACTAATTATCTGAGTTGACATGCTTCTAAGATAAAGCATATCCGCTCTCAAGGTGGCACTGCTTATCTCAGAAAGGTTGTCGCGCTGAATTTTCTTTCGATAACACATTGGATAAGTACTATTCAAAGAAGATTATACACTCAACTGATTAACTATCATAGTATTTGAATGAATTGAAATCGATGATACAAATGCAAATATAGATCAGTGAAAATATTTACAAAGAATTTATCACAAACATCAGGTGCTTTTGGAAAAAGAATTATCTTTTTTTTTTTTCTCGTGTAGAAGAACGTTTCGTATGAACTACATCAGGGAATATTCTTTATTGTAGTGACACCAAATGTTTAATAATTACTGTAAAAAAAAAACCCCGATAATTAAATTGCTATAATAATTAACTTACTCGTCAGAATGAGGAATTGTAATACTGAGAAATAAATTTACTGAAAATTAATTTTACTTATTATAAATAAAGTTTATAATAATAATAAAAAAAAAAAAAAAATGTTACAAAATTTTTGTTTTGTAACCAAACACATTTTCCTGAAATATTTTAAACCTGCTGTAATCTTAAAAGCGTTATTTTCTTTATTTAATGCATCCCATTCGAATGAATCTCATTTACAGGAATACAGATGCGATGCAAAGGTGTTTTTCCCACCAGACACTGAAACTCTCGTTGCAGAACGCTTAACCAAACAGAAACCTCAGCGGGCAGCAAATTAACCTGCCATTTGGCTGACGTTTTACAATATGAGTTTTTAGTATTCAGTAGATAAATGTGCTGCAGAATACATGCGCACGGATTAAAAATAGAGCCTAAATTTTCCATAAAGGAATTGACATGCATTTGTGCTATTATATGATAAAAAATGTGGAGCATCTTAATAACAACGATGCATACTACCAAAGTCAGTGCGGCCTGAGGGCCAATTGGCCAGCGCTCTAGCCTTTTATTCCACAGACTATCGAATTCAAATCCCTAGCGGTGGCATGAATGTTTGTGAGGGGTTCGTTATCCATGTTAAACTGTAGGTCACGATCTAATTAATCTAAAGTGTGCACAAAATGACCGTCGCGTAAAAGCAAACCAAAGTGCTCGTGTATGTATATTATAATATTACAGACTTATTACATAACTTATACCGATTTGTACTGCTTGCTGGAAATCCAATTCGTCCTTCGAAAATGTTTCTTTATAGTGGTCGTAATTTAGTAATAATATGGTTTCAGGTAACTAGATGTCCATCTTTGTCCGAATTTCCGATATTGTTAACACATATCTCTATGATTCATATTCCAATTCTGCTAATCTGAAGAATTGGAAATTCTCTTTTATTTTTAGCACATTTCTTGCAGCTTTTTAAGTAAAATATTCTGAAATAACTTGAGTACTTTAGAATTTTTAAGTACTGCACTTCAATAAATTTTTATTTTTGAATCAAAATAAAATACTCAACTTGGCTTAGACTATTATAGCACCGGCTTATGGTGAAATAAGATCGTTCCCTCTCTGAATTGAAATGAGTGTGCCATTCGGCAAAACATTTTCGTATAGCCGGGCCTTGTGATGAAATGTGGCCAAATTACATTAAAATATTTCTATGAACACAACTTTTCAATTCATTCAATGCGATTCAGAAATGATTCTTACTAACATTATTATACTATTTTGTGTACATAAATATTTCCCCGTGGTTCTCTTGGATTTAAGAATCCATTGCTTGTACAGAGCTCTTTTCTTAAAATAAATAATTTGGTTCTTGGCTCTGTCCTCGCCTTCACTTTTTGTAATCGTCGTCTGAGAGCGTTTAACTCTTTTTTTCTTTGTTCATTATTCTGCCCAATAATTTTAGAGGTGGCAGATCCGTTCTTAGTGCGATAGAAACAGCGGAAGGAGTTAAAGATTTCTCTTTGTACAATTTCGTTCGGTAGTTCTAGTTTGTTGATGGAGTGCGTTTGAGAATTTCAGGAACTTTGGGAGTGAAGTGTTTAATAAATTTATAGTGTTCACCACAGGCTGAGCCTTAAGATGAGTACTCGAGTAATGTTAATTACGACAGTGATGAAGAATTTTTCCACCCCAAAATTTAGGCAGTGGCATGGAGGATTGTGAATGGTTCGGAATCCACTTTAAACTGTAGGTCCCGGTCTGTTTAGCCCTCGTGTGCACAGGATGACAGTAGAGCAACAAACCAAACCAAACCTCCCCAAAGTTTAAAATAATAATATCACTGTAACCAACTTCATAATTTATTTATATAAAATATTCGTTAGTTATAAAATATCATACAAAAGTGATGCATTTTGTTGCTTATTTCCTTATTTTGTTTTCGTTTTTACACATCACGTAATGTGGTATTTAGGAAATAATTTTTCCTCTATACCGATCACACTTTGGTGCATAGACAAAATAGGGCCTAATTATTACATAGCAATCAGTATGATACACACAATCATGTTTCATGATCACTTTTCAAACGTACTTTATAAAAAGCAAGTCCCTTTCTGGGCAAAACCCATTTTAACGGAGGTATAATAACTATAAACATATGTTCAAGTGACAGGCATTCAAAGTGTTAAAAGGCAGTTCTGTTATGTAACTTTTTTTTTTTTACTAAAGTCGAAAATATGCATTGTTAAAGTTATAATCAATAAGTTTTTATCCTTATTTAATTTTTTTTTTTTATTTTAAAAATTCAAGTTTAAATTTAGTAGAGTAAGTATAACAAGTAGATTACTCTACCAAATTTATACTTATACTAAATTACTTAGAAAAAAACCATAGAAACCTAGATCAGAACTAGAATCCTCTAATTCATTGCTAGTACTTTCTATATCCATATGTCCATATGTAAAGAAAACAACATGAGATCATTGATGAAGGATTCTTGCTGTACACACAATAATACGAGTAAATATTTTTGTCTTAGAACAATAGAATGTAACCCAAAATATTAGTTTTAGGCCAGAATTAAGTATTCATTTTCACATGAGTTAACTCGCGGGACTCTAAAAATATGAGATACGAAAGTACTGGGTTAAGAGTTAATAGAGAGTTTTTGCATACCGTATATTTATAATACGGTATGCAAAAACTCTCTAATGTATCAGTTTCGGTTATAAATGAATATATTTTAAATCTGGAATACTTATTTTACTAGTGCGATATGTGTTTCACCACTCTTTCACTGAGCTTTTGCAAATCGATCTCAGTTTGGGTATTTGCACATCGTAATCGGTGTTGCTGGTTAGCGTCCGTTATGTTCGAACATGTTTTGTGTTGAGTCCATTTCATTTTAAGAAAAAAACAATTCACAATTGTAAATTGAACCAAAAGCCCTAACAATTTTTCGTGCCAGTTTTCTCAAATTGGAAAATTTCTCTTTTGTGACGCAAGTGTTATAAAAATCTATTTTTGATTCTGGTGTTTTAAAAATGTGTTTTAATTCAATATTGCATTGTAAGTCAACCAGTTCCATTTGGAGATATTCTGGGGCCGACTCGATTTCAACATGAAAAGGAGATGAATATATTTCAAAAATTTGTATTTATCTAACTCTAAATTACTGAATTGGCTTTCAAAAGCAGCTGTAAGTTTTCTTATTTCTTTTACATATTTTATGTAATTGTTACATCTTGATTTCTTAAATTCTTTCAACAATGGTAAGTGGTGAGAGTTATTACTTTTCAATTGCGATTCAAATAACAACAATTTCTTCTGAAATGCTTTGATGTGATTAAATGTATCGATTATAAGATTATCTTTTCCTTGCAATGAACTCTTAACTGTAAATTCATAAATAAAGCAGGCACTATCTGTCCTATATTCGCAAGAAAATTACTTTAAAATCAAAGGGAAAATATTCAAGGCACCAGAAAAGTATTCAAGGGAGGCAGCGGGGTGGCCACCCCTGGTTTAAAAGAAATGCCGATCGATCGATCGATAAAAAAAATTGGATCAGACACCGAATCGAAAGTAAAAATAGCCAAATTAAGAAACATTTAAATTGTCTTTAATGAAATTTTCAAGCATTCTATACACCAAACCAGAATTTCGCACCTTAACACATTCCAAAGGCTGACAACCATTTTCATATAATTAAATGTCTGTAATAGCATCAATTTTTTTTTTTTTTATTTCTTCATATTATTCCAAAAGACTCGGTTGTGCTTCTCGACATCTTTTGAAGTCATTTGAATGCTGGACGAGAGAAAGAGAAAGTTCCACTCACTTCAAAGGGCCATTCATCAAGAGTTATTGCTAAAGATTTAACCTTGGATAAAATATTCCTTTCCTTTCCTTTTTTTTTTTTTTCTTTTTCAGTATTTATGAACGTATCATCAAGTGCGTGGGAGTTGGAAAAAGGAACAAATGCCTAAAGATTTGTTATATTTTTTTACTGAGATTTTATTTGAAAAGGAAAGTTCGTAAAAAGAGCAGAATCAACATAAGTAAAATTTTAAAAAACGGGATTTTTTTTTCCTCTTTGAGATAATTTTTTTAATTGAAATCCACTGCATTTAAGCCAATATTCATTAGATTAAAGGTTTACTGTGTGCGACTTATATAGAATGTAAATTAATAGTTTTTCATTCTTGTTTGATTATGATAAAATAGAAATTCATGAATAAAATTTGAAGCAAATAATTTTGGAATTTGGTTGAAATATATTTCTAGCGTACCTTATCAAGCGAGGACCCATTACTTATTTACTCGGTTGCTGTCTTTATGACTAACAGAGATAATAGAATCTTTTTACGCATGAACTGAAGTTGTTTAATCTGTATGGCAGGGGAATAATTTAGGACTGTTAGTGGATAAGAATTGCTTTAACATTGATCATTAGAGGTTTAATAATTCAGACAGGTCATATTAAGACAGGCTATGATTCCTCTAAGATGCTAAGATAAAAACAAAATATGGTGAAAATTTATAAGATGGTTAAATAAAATATTTGTTACCTAAGATCATGGCCTGGACAGACTATTTTGCCATCTGAAGCGAATCTCGCTTTGTTAGGTTCAAAAGTACAATCATTTAAAAACAACTTTCATTTTTTTTTTTATCTTAATACAATAGAGTAATTTAATCTAACAACAAATTCACATTAATAAAAGTATTTAGGTGTTGAAAATATTTTTGATATTTGTTTATCTCGGAATGATTTACACTAAATCAAAGTCATGTCTAAAATAGGTATTTTATATAATTTTATTTTGTATTTGATTCAATTAAAGTACTATGAACTATAATATTTCAACATATAAGGTAAATGAATACATTTTTTATTTTCGCATTGTGATTAAATTTCAATGGCTTATATAAAACAGTTTTTCTAATAAATTACGCGACTCATTTGTCCAAATCACCTTCTATGATTTAAAAGTGAAAACAATATTTAATCTATTTCAGGAAAAAATTTCATAAAAAATTTTAATGGGGGTTCAAAAACATTATAAAACTGAGATAAAAGATATGAAACCGGTAATATTATGAAATAAAAATTGTTTAGCTCTTTGTTTCATATCTCTGAAGTGATACCAAGTTTTGAATGATACGGAAAACACGTGGAGAACACATTTTTTTATTTTGCTAATTTGATATCTTTTGACATCAAATGTTGAAAAAGATTATTCCTTATTTTTAAAAAACAACAAGTTTTATATGGAATGGGAGTTGAGGTATTTCTTTATAGCAGTCTCTCCTAAATCCAATTGATACACAATAGTCAACAAAGTATATATGTTTTGCATATTAACTGAATTTCCATTATTACCTAGGCCATTATAATAAGAAAGCCCCTGTGATCTTTTCTCTTAATACTTCCTCCCAACATTTCAGCTTGTATTTATGAGTTGAACCAAAGAATGTATAATAAACAATATTATGTTGTTGTTAATCCCCCTGGTGCAGGAAAGCCTACACCAGGTCCAGAAGATCCCGTCGCAGGCGTCTGGTCCATGGCTGAGGGTAATCAAAAGTTATCTATGCAGCTTCCCTTTAGCGAAGAACCAAGGGCCGAAGACTGACTAAACCTCAAGACAATGCTCTAAGATCCTGTTAGACCGGGACCTACGGTTTAAAGTGAATTCCTAATCACTACAAACATCCGTGGTGGCACCGAGCGCCAGGCACTCGGCCCTTCAGGCACAGACAATATTATAGTTTACATTTGCTGTTGGCACATTGATTATTTTTCTTTTATAATCGCTTTTATTACAGACAAATAAATATTGATAGCATATTTATTCAAATGAACCTGAGGCTGACAAATATAGTTAAACTGAAAAGATAAACTTCTTCCAAAGTTCCATTTGAAATCTCGAAAACGCCTCAACTTGCGTGTCTACCCCGGGGATGAGCGGCTGAGGGCATTTTCCCCATTCTCTTTGGAGATGATGGATTAAACTCCTGAAGTTAGTTGGGTGGAAATCGGTATAGATGTCGATTCTAGATGCCTCTTCTAGGAGTATTTAACCGAAATTATGATGGTAATTTACTACTTCAAGTTACCCGCTACAAGTTAAAAAGATGAGAGTGGGAGTGGAACATCCGTGGGCCTCATGTATACCACAAATAGCCCATCGATGGATGTTGAGGAGAGGACATCTCCTTCCAGAAGGATTTCTACATGTAACTACTCCGCATTTGCGTGTCGTATGGAAAGAAAACCCGGACAACTTCTACCTGGCAGCATAACTATCGATGCGAGATGCTTTACACACCACAGTTGTCCTCGATTCTTCTTGTTTCTGAAAGGAATGATTACAACAATGCAGCCAGTGGATTCCAAAATCGGTCCTCCTGTTCACTAGCTGCACACGTTGCCACTGGACGACGATTTGGGCATTTTCAGGAAATAAAATTGATCCACACAAGTAGTGTTCGTATTGGGAAATAACACGTGGATTAGCTGATTTTGTGGCCGACTAGTGCCATCTTGATTGACATTATTTTATAAAAATTATTATATTGCTATAAAATTTAGAACTAGATGGGTAGAAATAGTGGAAATATTTGTTCCAAATTATTATGGCATTAGGAAATTTTTAATGCACAGGCACTATTTTTCTAGCTTGGTTTGGTTTGTCGCTCTAAAGGTCATCTTGAGCATACGAGGGCTAAACAGACCGGGACCTACATTTTAAAGTGGATTCCGAACCATTTACAAACATCCATGCTACCATAGCCGCAAAAGCCAGAGTGACAGCCACTTGACTACCATTCCGATATTTTTTCCCCCTAGCATGAATTCTAAGTTTAAAATGTATAACTCTTAACCGAATATTCTCGTATTCGCATCATTTTAGAACACCACGAGGAAGATCGCTTGAAAAGGAAGCCAATTCTTTTTTCCAATGAGAGTATTTTGCACTATCTCGTATTGTTCTAAGGCAAACGAGAGCTCACTTGAAATATCGCTTATCTGACGATTTCATGTTGTTTTTATAGACTTTAAATTCTATGTACCTTCAGAATCCAAAAAGAGGATGGGAAAACTGCGTTTCATTTGTTGCTTATAACAACTTGCATTTGCCTTCTGTTTTCCCCCTCTCAAAATGAATCAATGATAATAGCAGTGATGTATCGAAATCTCTAGCTGCAAATCAGAAGATTATAATTCTGATCACAATGTGCAATCAAAGGGATAAATCTGTATTTCAATTTCTATAATAAAAAAAAATACATAAAGCAAAATAAGAACTTATTAGTCAGAAATAAATAACATAACATAATAAAAATACATAACCAGTTTAGTAAAAATAATTCTGAAACAAACTGTATTTGAAAAAAAAAAAAATGCATTTCCAATGAATTTAAAAAATTACTTTTCATAGTAATATTTGTCTGAATTCCAGACGGTCTAGACTAGACAACTCAGCCCGATATTTTTCCTCGATAAATAAACTGCGATCCAAATCAATAAAATGGAACAAATACTTCTTCTGGTATGAAAACAAAAAGAAGGAATAAAAAAAAAACATCCCACTCCCCTTATTTTTTTAAAGAAAAAAAGAAGGAAAAGCCGCACTTATCCGAAAAGCACTAATGAAGAGAAAATTTACGCGCTCAATTCAGAGCAGGTCAAATAAAGCCCCATTTTTGTTCTGTCGGCGGTCGATTTAGACATTGTCTCGTCTGAGTCTGTGTGAACAGTCTCGATCGTAAATTTCAGTCCTCGGTGGGGATAAGCACTTTGGATTCGTTCTATTAAATGTGGAATGGATTCGTGCTCAGCTTTTCGGAAAAAAAATCATAAAAAAAAAAGTCTAATAGGTATTTAAATCCTCTAAATGCCATTAAGAAGAGATTTTGGTTTTAGATAACTATAACTTTTCATAAGTGACCTATACATTACTAAATTCTTATAAATAAATTCACTTTGTTGTTGATTTTCGCTTGAATTTTAAAACAATAGTGTCTTTTCAGATAGATTGCAGCATGCTATATAGAAAAATGATTCTAAAAATTTTCAGGAACATCATAGAGTCAACAGCGTTTCATCTCGCTACTCAATCTTTTTATGCTTATCATTATTAAAATCCACTTACTTATGATAAGAACAATCCACTGATAGGCGACGAGAAGAAGACACTGCTATCCGGGAATATTTTTAGAAGTAAACTCTAAAAATATTCCAAGAATGTTGAACTCTTCGAACCCAATGGAGTGACTTTCATGACTTTCTTACCCCTACTGGAGATATGAGAATGTTCTTTTTGAGTCATTCGAGATAATACATTATATATATATATGCAAGGGGATTTAGTGGTCAAGGGACAAACTTTGAGGAGTGGTAGAGCTTCCTAAATAATACATTTTGTTTAGGAATGTAGGATTAGAAGTGACGCGTTGAAGGACGATCACAAAAAATGAGACATGACAGAAGAAATATTGTTTATTTACAACATCATTACAAAGAGCTTCTTTGAATCAAAGTTTATAATAAATGCTTATTACCATCCACTAGTGATGCATGCTTAGCAGCGTCGAAGGAGGGATGGGCGAACAGTTCCAAATATGGCAGGCATTTCCATCCAAAATGGAGAGTCGAACAACGAGGATCCTCAATGGAGTCAATTTCATTCTCGTGAATGAAAACACAGAGTAAGAATAAATTAAATCCTCGAATTCAAATCCTCTGGCTGGCATCGGGTTTCCAACCAGAAGATTTGAAACTCGCATCTGTTGGGGAATTGTACCTGGCTGTTGCGAGAAATTCGTTTGAAAGTGTGTTCGTGCCTCAATGAGTCCCTTCCGACCCAACATTCTTATTAAAAAATGTATATTTTAGTAAACTATACCACCCCTCAAAGTTTGTCTCATATACATTATCTTGCATATATCTACAATTGTATTTCTCTTGATTCGAACTCGACGCGCAATGTCGAACAGAAAGCTTCCGTAGCTATATCAGAGACGGGCACGATAAGTCCGCAAGGCGAATGCCCTATTAGACTCGAAAATGAGTAATAAATAATAAATAATATATATGTATTTTTAAGGTAACATTATAAGTATTCCTTATGTATTTCATGCGCTATAATTATATTTTATGTATTTATATTGGAATAATTTGTGTGTGAGGGCTTCTAGTTCCCTGTGAATGCGAGTCGGCCTTGATCAAGTAATGATCGTTTCCTGCTGAAATGGGTCTTTTGACTCTAGGGGGAAATATTTGCTTTGGACCCAAAAATGGAAGCAGTCTGTCTTACCGATCTGTTTGATACTTCTTAATTGGCGGCTTTTTCGAAATTTTAAAATGCAGATGATCACACAGAGGATTACATTAATGCTGGAGAGGAGGTTTATGAAGGTAGCTGGGTGAATGACTCGTTAAGAAATTATGTGGTCACCTATTTATTGATGGAGGGGGAGTTTGCCGAAAAGAGGACTAGAGGCGATTGTACGATGTGCAATGTATTCACAGATGTTTTGATGAATGCCGCTTGCGTTGGAGAAATCGATCTCAGATCTCCAAAAGGAGTATTTGCTCCTTCTTAGTGATTAAATGTCGGTATTACTCTCTACCCCCAATGAAAAAATATTTAGGTCCCTGGTCTGATATTAAGGCCTAGGGACCTAATATATAATAGGTAATATAATATAGTAATATAATATAATAATAATAATGGGGGATATTAATATAAGATGAGAATCCAGCCAATAATGAAAGAAGGGCGGGAGGTCTTTGTAATAATAAAATTAACACATGATGATATCGGAGGACTTAAGAGAGAGATAAGGAGAGGCGAAGAGTCAGATGTGAACTCCGAAACAAGAATATGAGAGGACAGAGGGGAGCTAAGGCGTGAAGTTCGGAGAGATAGAAATGTGGAGACGATGTGGAGACAATTACATAGCGAGTGAAGAGTTGCCGTCTAAAATGAACAGCTGAGTAAGGAAAAGAAAAAACTCGTCTATGCTGAGCCCTGAAACTAGTAGACTTCTTGAGAGCTCCAAAAACCAGGAGAAGAGGATCAATGCTGGCAAAAATGGTGGAGAAAAATGACCCCCCTTCCCTGCGTAAATGTTTTTGCGTAATGTTTGGCCAGTCGCAAGGATTCCCTCCTTGCGACTGGCCAAACATTACGCAAAAAAAATGAAAGGGACTTTTCAGTGAGTTGGTTTACCATTATTGTTTTAGTAAGGTTGATATCTAACTCAAGAAATTTTGGAATCCTGTGGCCATTCAATTCTTATTGAAAACTAAATATTTAATTCATAGAATATGTGACAAAAGCAGATACTTAAAAATAACTTTATATTTTTGTGTAGCCGTTACTTTTTTTTTGCAAACTTATAATTAATACAGTTTAAATTTCCCCACTCAAACACTTTTGTATTTAATCATTTTCTTTCTATAATTAAAGTATCTTATATTTTTAAAAAATAAACTGAAAAACCATTGGTATGCAGTGCTTTTTACGGTTCTGGTGGCATAGTGACTTCTTTTTCTACAAGAGTTTTTTTAGTATTTCTAAGCTGATGACATCCATTTAACCACAAGAGATGTCAATGTCCCCTTTATTAAAGAGACTTGTTTTTGGGTACCGCCCAATAAAGGGAATTTTATAATTGTATTGCGGAACACTTTGATATATATATATATATATATATTATTTTTCTAATCACTTTCTGTGCGCAATAAAGCATTAGCAATCTTCTAATTAATTGCGTAACCGAATCTGTAATAAGCAAAAACTCCCATGAATGAAACAGCAACCACTAATCTCATTTGAACTACCGAGTTTCTAAATTCTTAAAAGGGAAACCACACACTGCTCTAGAATTCGAACATTAAATGGGGCGAAACACAAGAAATGATCACATGGTTACTCATTTGCGGTTTGTATGGCTAAGACGAAAATCAGCTTAAAAATGGATTGCAGTGTTCACTTATGTGCACCTAAAACTGCAGTATGCATCCAATGAACTTTTCATTCATGAATTTCAATTCCTGGGACCGGTCAATAGTAGATTCTATACTTCAACCACTGAGTCTACAAAAAGTTATCTTGGATCAACAATGAAAGGCGATATTATAGAAACTATTTTATTTTTTAAAAACCAATAAGATTGAATGCATTACAAATATGGCATCTTTGTTATTATAATGGACAACTCTCTTTTACTTTACTAGCTATTGTACTATAATTCGGTACTTGCTCATTTGGTACTGTTACTTTACAGGATAGATTATTTTTGTAAGTGAATTGAGAGTACAAGAAGTGAGTGCAAATACTGCACCTTTAAAACTGTAAAAAAATATTTTGTTAAGTTAAAAACCTTTTTACAGATAGGAAATTTTTTGAGCTCCATAAAAATCATTGCATTTATTTCACAAAATTATCAGATCTGTAAAGACAATAGTAAATAAAAGTATGGAAAAAAAATCAGGATAAAATTCGACGCGGAGTCGGACTTATTTTGGCCGATTACCAACCCATAACCCTCTTCTTATTTGAACCTAACGCAAGAGCATTTCACCTATGCATTTATTGTACCTATTTTAAACATAGGCACAGAGAGCTATCGGTTAGACTTTACTTATCAATTTCGAACTTCTTCTCTGAAACTCTGGGACGGAGCTGCTTGGAGGATAGTGCATTAAGTTTCAAAAAGTTAAGATGTTTGGCACAAAATCCTTTATCGTAAATGGGCCTGATAGATCTGTAATCTAGAATGTGCGTCTTTAAGGCTCGAGGAGGAAAGTGAAAGTTTTAGATGCTGTCACCAAAAGACGTCCTTTTCGAAAGAAAATTTCTTTTTGAATGATTTTCGAAAAAGATATCTTATTTGAAGTTATTTTTAAGTAACACTCAAGAAAATGAAAAATTAATCTTGTAAGAGAAGAAAAGAAGAAGAAAAAAAAAAAATATTAAAGAAATGAATTGAATTTTCAATGTGTATCAATTTGCAAACGAAATTATCCATACATTAACCATTTCATGGAATCTATCAAAATCAGTCGGTGATTCTTTCATTAACAGGAATTTCTCATGAAATAAATAAGTAAAATGCAATATACGAAGCAATATCTTTTTATTAACTTGGGAGCATTTGCTAAAAATTGTGGAAGAACAATTTCACCTCCATCATTCTCAAAAACTGTAAAGCGGAATCTCAGCTATATTTGGTGCTGTCAGCTGTCTATTCGTGTTTATCTCAGCTATTTTTTTTTTTAAATAAACTGAAAAATCATAACTGTAGTAACAGTTAGGAAAACCTATGGCAAAAAGCTACCTAATGGTTAGAACTTAGAGTTTGCAAACCAGGTTTCTAAACCATCCATCAAAGCCAAGCAGATGCTGCCAACCTTATGCTAGGTATAGACGTGATAAGTTTGTTGAACGGAGAGACCTTCCACTGGGCTCAGGTTGAAGGCTCTAGTGTGGAGTGAACGAACTCCTTGAAAATGATTTGTTTTCGTTCAAAACTGTGACGGTAAAATTCAATGCAAAAAGTCCCTCTGCCACAAATCTGCCAAGCCAGTGGTGAGTGACTTGAAGCAAAGCGATTGATTTACTCAATCATAGTGATTCGAAACAACAACAACACTATTTTTAAGATCCTGAACACGTTGACTTATCAATTGATCAGATGTCAGCAGATTTCTGTCGGCAGACACTGAAAGTAATTGATTGAGCATTAGAAACTTTCGAACTGAATCTCATTTGATTTAATTTGCGCCAGCTTCACGAAGTGCATCTTGCAATAACGATGAAAAATTTAAAGAGCAATTTATCTGTGTCTATATGTTATTGCATGAAACAGAAAACCATAAACATCTGTGAGGTAGAAGGTGTTAAAAGTTGCGTTTAATATAAATTATAATCCCAAAGTTTAAATTCAAACAAAAATTTAGAGAAAATGACGTGCAATAAAACCACACCATATTATTTTAAGAAGGTTAGTATTGCATTATAGAAAGGTTTGGTTTGTCGCTCTACGATTATTCTGCACACTTTAGTCTAATTAGACCCGTACCTACAGTGTAACGTAGATTCCTAACCCCTCACAAACATTCATGTCCCGGCCAGGATTCGAACCTGAAATCTGCGGTACCAACGGCCAGAGCGCTAGCCGATTGGACACCAGGCCTGCTTGCATTACAGAGGATTTAGTCTTCACTCGTAAAGAGGTGACAAATGATTTAAAAATTTTCAAAAGGATATTCAAGCTGTGACATTCGTATGTATTTCACTGTATTCCTTCACCGATTAAAAAAATGGGAAATAATATTCCTAGTTTTGGAACATTAACGATCCATTATGACTTTCAATTCGTTTTAATATTTTATCATTGTAAAAGATATTTAATATAAATAATTCGCATAATTATGCTGTCTAATGTTCAAAAGAAATATTTTTAAATGTGAAGTTACGTCATGTCACCTTTAAGAAAAGGAAAAATTATCCTTACATTGAATAAAAGAGGAAAAAATGCTAAATAAAATGATTTTTTTTTTTAACATTTCATTTCATGTAGCGTAATGTTGTTGGACGTTCGCTTCGGATGGCAAAAATATTCTGTCCTGGCCATGAACTTTGGTAACATCGTTTTTATTTCCCATCTTGTAGTGTTGTCGGCTTGTTTGTGCAGCTGGATCTGGGTGTGGTCGGGTTGAGACACAGATTTCAGAACACGCAACTTTATTTACAAGCTCGTAAACACCACAATTAACTACAAACAATATTTAACACGCAACATGTAAAGCATTTAAAGACGCCTAATTAAAGATTCGTGGAAAGATTCCACTTCTAAGCTGAAAATTCTCTTATTTCCTCTCGAGAGATGAGAGATTGTAACTAATGGCAGCGACTGTTTCGCCGTACTTCCTCTCGAGTGAGAATCTCGATGCCAACTGATCCTTTCTACTGAACGCAGCAGCAGGGCGCTCTTGCATAATAGGAGGCGCGGTTACATTTGTAGATTAAGTTATTCATGAATTAATTATTTCGCAGAATATATCGAAATCAAGGGATGGATTACATATACTACAATTTTTCATGGAGGAAATATAAAATATGATATAGCCTCAACGAGTGGAGCTATGACATCTCATTCACTGCACAGCTACAGAAATTGAAAAAAAAAAAAAAAAAACTAACAAAATCGTTAAAGAAAAAAAAATATTATATTGAATATAATAGGAAAAAGTACTAAATAATTGGAATGATTTTTTCAATTCCTACTATTAGTTCACACTCTCCCTATTTATATCTTGTTCAAATTTTCAATCGTTCATAAAATACTTTTTATTCATCCACTCAAGTTCAAAATATATTTTTTTGAACTTGTAGTGGATGATACTGAATGTTAATACAGTTTTTCAAATATTAATTAAATTTAATTAATTAATTTTATTTTTTTTAAGATTTAAGTTGCATACATCTAATAATAGATGGTGCCAGTTGTAAGAGGAAAATTTCAACTTTATATGTAAAGGTTTTTCTACAATATAGTGAAAAAAAAAATTAGGAATTGACTTAAAAATTTTTTTTTTTTTATATTACTTGTTTAAAAAAAAAACATTTCAATTTATAAACATTTCAATTATTCATGAATTATTAATAAACACGTTACATATACACATTTTATTTCGCAGAATGTATAAAAATCAAGTCATAATTATTTTATTTAGTAAAATGACTCGTGGAAGAAATACAAATAAAATAAACCTTAATAAGTCGTGCTATGCCATATGATTAACTGCGCATCTACAGTTATTTATCTATGACATGAAATACATTTGGCAGCAATTCATAAGAAAATGAATCTACGAAAGAAAGAAAAAGAAAAATCACTTCCAAAAACCAGCAAATACAAACAAACCCTCATTTTCCATTCGTATAAAAGAAAAGGAGAAAAACATTACAGAGGTGTTTTTTTCTTCTGCAGTTTCAAGCTCTCTTGCCGTTTCTGAAAGAGAGCCGGAGGAACAGAACTCGTCCATTGTGCCCGCGAACAAAAGGAATGAATCACCACCGAGTCATGACCTTTGCTCACTTCTCCAGATAGTTGACATAGTATTCACAGAAACACCACAAAAACGTTTTGAATGAATGCCACTACTACGTGCTTTGCTCTTCTGACGCAGCGCTCTCACTACTGATTTTCGAGATGCGATAACTGTAAACCGCTTAAAATTGTAAAATATTCAGTGTTTGCTGATTACAAAAAATGGCTTTTGGAAATAAAACAACGTAATATTTGTAACGTACACTAAACTATTTTTTTGATACATTCTACTAAAATACTTAAAAAAAAAAAAAAAAAATTGTCATATTTTCGTAAACGTCAAAAGTTTCAAACTTTTGTTCTAATGCAGGTGACAATACAGAGATAGTTCATCTGTGACTCATTGAGTACTACCTAGGAAGCAAGTGTATCTTGAAGACAGGCTACGCACGCGAAACTACGCTACTCCGAAAGTTCCTGACATAGCCAAGGTGTTAAAAATTTTTTTGAATGCATGTATGCGATACATTGAGCTTTCTCTGCAATCTCACGTGTTGCGCTATGACAATCTGAATAGATAATGGCCTTGTTATTCAACTGGACTGCCAAATCGTTGGGCACTTTTCAGTGAAAATCACCAGAATGAAATTAAGCTGCCTTTCTTTCAAGACACCTATCTTCTTGTGTGGTTGCGATGCGTGGCTGCCATTTCAGAAATAATGCAATAAAATCTATCTAAAATGCGAGTCATGTTCTTTAATTTTTAAATGGGGATAAAAACGAAACTAAATAACTAATGGATGCAATATTTTTACTAAATTGAAGGCGTCAATCCAAACAACAGGAAAACAATGTAGTTTAGGTGCTTTGAACTCATTGAGAAGACAAATGAATGTGCTAAGACCATCTATTGACAAAATCCGCAATCACTTGGTTGCCAACCCAATAGTTAGCATTTCCTAGTTAAACAATGACGTTTCAAACTGCACATAAGTTTATATAAGAATTTAAACGGGAAACCTTAGACAATAGAATTCATAGGAGAAAATAATCGGATGATTTTTCTGCGTCTAATCAAAATTCTAAATTGGGTCCAAATTACCCTCGGGAACAATGACGAGCTTAAAAGGATGCTTTCTAAAATTAGCGGCGCATTCTGCTGAAATCAGCAAAACAGAGGCTAACAATAATTCGGCAGATAAATATCCGCTTCATTTCCTGTTGAAATTTTAAAATTAATTACTCGAATTGTGTGTTCTTAGGATGAGTTGATTGGTGAGTATGTTTCCTTTAGTTTTACAAAGATGGAGCATAGAACAATTCCATTCTTTGGTTAGCTGGTAGCAAAACAAAATGCTGAAGCTATTTTTGGTGCAGAAGTGCTTAAATTATTTTACTCAAATAATGCGTTGTAGTTTGTAGACTCTCTTTTACACAGTGTCTGAATTCTGAACTCGTTTCAGGAACAATTCAAAACAAATTCGGAAACTATTTTAAACTTGATGGCGTCAGATAAGTTATTGTCAGGATTCAAACATGAATTTCCATTCAACATTTCAAATATTTTCCTTAATACATTTTTGGTGAGAGTAACTAGAAATTTATATAAAGAACTATAGTGCTTGTTTTTTTTTGTACGTAATAAATAAAATACTGACTCTAATAGATTATTCAGATTTTAATTAACAGTTAATTAAAAATTGAATAATCTGTTAATAAAATCACATTAGAGTCCTATTAATCGAATACATAAAAATGTAAAACCAACACATATATTTGAGCTTAAAAAATATTCAATTTTTGGAAATTTCTTATCTATATTGGTTAAATTAGTGATAGTATTAAATATTGTTTTTTTTTCCCTATAATTCATTATTTTCCTATTATTACTTTTTAGCCAGGAATCACTAAGGCTGAAGGCTGGCTAAACCTCAAGAGAACGTTCATATTAGAACGGGATCTACGTTTCAAAGTGGATTCTGAACCATTACAAACATCCATACCGGACTCGAACCTGAAACCTGTGGCACAAAGCGTCACAGCTCTAGACAATCGGCCCTTCAGGTCCCAATACAGTTCTAAATATATGAAATGCAGCAAAAAAAAAAAAAAAAAAAAAAAGTATTTTAATCGTGATGTTTCATAAAAACTTTTATAAAAATGATTCATTAGCAAAATATTATCATTTCCTTAAATAAATAATTAAAATATTTAATAAATGTTTTTCATCTCTTAATATTTAACGAATCATGTATTTATGTGCATATGTATGTTAGCAATTAAGTATGTTAGCATTATGTATGTTAGCAATTAAGTAAAAAACTATATTTGCTTTTTTAAAAATAATTTTGTGAAAACAAATTATAGAGAGATTTTGCATAACGTTTTTTATTGTCCGATATTTTTTTCTTCCTAGCGCGCATGCTCATAGGAATAGCTCAGTAGTGCAATATTACAGATACGCATGCGCAATAGGAACAATGTTTCCTATGAGCATGCGCGGTAGGAAGAAAAAAATATCGGACAATAAACAAACGTTATGCAAAAACTCTCTATTTTCTGCTTTACAATCCGTCATGTCATAATTTTTGCATAAACTTTTTAAAGATTAAAATTTGATATTGAACCCCAATTTTGCATTCAATTTCAGTTTGATTTTTTTCACTCGATTTCACTTACCTCCGATGCAGATGTTATTTTATTATTATCATTATTATTAATTAGCAATTATTATTATTATTTAGCTGTTTTGTAGACATTTCACACAATACCTAAAATATGGACGAAGAGTTTTGTATTATTTATTGCTTATGACGTTTGCATTGACTTCAAACTGAAGACGTTTTAGTGAAAGTAGAAGTCATGTATTGTAGAGGATCTCGAAAGCTCTGACAATGAATAAGAGGATGGTGGTTTTGATTGAAATGTGCAATTCGAATGACTAAATTTATAATTGATTTCTAATGACAAAAATTAATAAAACAGGATAAAAATTCGTCGATCATTATTCTAATAATGAAATATGCATTTTCTATTTTGATAAAGAAAATGTTCAAAAACAAATTGTATTTGAAAACAATACTTGATTCATTAGTGGGTTAAAGACAATATATATACAAAAATATTTTTACAATACATCGTTCACAAAAAGGCAGTTGAGACCTTTGAAAAATGTGACAATTCTTTCGAGATGTGTTACTCTACTTTTCATGCAGGCCCTTTGATCTTCACTCTCGAAGAAGGTCCGCAAGTATCGAGGAGCACATACTATTGTCCTTGGCATCCAGATTAAAGAGCTCCATTGAAGTGGAACTGATAAAGAGTATTTTGGAATGATTATCTCAATCAACCATGAAGATATGTATCGATCGAAAAAATGACTTCTGCTGTTGCAGTCAGAAAAGATCGTGCATTTGTCATCTAGCATCGACAGTTGGGCTGTTGTGGTTTTTTTCCAGATTTTCTGGCGTGCGACGTGCACATATTGGAGCAGCCATGTCTGAAAGTCATGATCTGCAGTAGGCTGATCCTAGCATAAGTGGAACATGACTTTCTCCGACATAAAATTAAAAAAAAATTTATTTTTGTCATTTTTTTTTTTTTAGAAAAAGTTTATAGCAGTGATCGATATTTATGTCTAGGGAAATATAACATTGGTAGGGGTCGATACCAGATAAGGAGTCGATTAAGGATAGGCAGTCGATATAAAACATTATCGTATCGGTAATATTTAATTCGCTAAACTTATAATTATTTTTTTCTGTATGATAATGCAGTAAAGGGGCCTGATGGTCGAGTGACTAGCGCTCTGACGCTCGGGGCCACAGGTTTCGGGTTCTAGTCCCGGTGGTGCCATGGATGTTTGTAGGGGTTCGAAATCCACTTCAAACTGTAGATCCCGATCTAGTAGGATCGTAGAGAGTTGTGGGGTAGTATGACTCGCGTCCGTAACATATCTTCAAGCTACACATGCCCCTTGGGTAGTGCTAAATGAGTAACGCCGTTACAGCACTTGCTTAAGGCATAAAGAGGAACTGTCTCTGTATTGCAAGCTGCAGTAGAACAACAACATAAATAACTCATCCATCTATGGTGTAAAGAAAACCCAAATGCTAATTGAAATGGTAAAATGGATGCTGACATTTCAATGCATTTCAAGGATTGTAACTGAATACTGTGTTCGTACAAACTGTAACCAATTATTTAACCGCATCTTACAGTGATAATAATTTTAATGTTGTTATAATTCTGTATACAATCTTGTTTCCATAAATTAAATTTATAATCTTTTTATTAAATACTTACATTATTTTGTTTTGTTTAAGAATTTGTAGAAAAAAATGCATGAATAAAGTTTTCACTTTATCAATGGATAAGAATCTATATCGATATTACATACTGACAAAATTAATCTATATGTAAAACCATTTTAGGTAAAAAGTAACTAAAAATTGGTAGTATAGTTGAATGTGTAAAATAAATTTCCCGGCAATTTTATAGTTGTATAGAAGTTTCCAACACACTACTGAAATTATATGCAGTACGATTAAAATCCAGAGAATAGCAGCTATATGTTGGAAGATTTTTTTTTTATACCATGACCTAATTTTTAATATCAACCAGACAGTATTTTAGTCGCTAAATTGAAATTTGAATTTTTAAGTGTTTTCTCTGATTTTTCGGATTACATTCTTCCCGTCCATTAAATAGTTTATTAAAAACAAAAAAGAAGCGTCTAGACTTCGATAGAACGGTTTAACAAAACCTTTTTTTTTCAAAATTTTCCAATTCATTCGGTGCCGAAAGATATTTTATGTCTTATCGTTATGGAAATGTGTATATATAGAGTAACAAACTGAATTATATAGTTTAAAATGTATGCACATAAGTATTTTTATTAAATCTTTAAATAGCACAAATAGTCAAAGATTGGTTTTTTCCCTTTTCTATTATGGCTACATACATTTTCTGGTTTGAAGAGAGGGTCTAGATACATAACGCAGACATCCTGCAGTTCATGAACTGATTTTCTTTCATCTCTAAAGAGGAAAAAAAAAAAAAGAAATCTTCTCTTGATATAAATTTTCTGCTCAGTTTCTCGTATAAAAACATTTTAGTAACGAAAATAATAACTTTCATTCAGCGATATACTCCGCACGTGCAATAAGGCTTCATTTTTAGCTTCATCCAGAAAAAGAGACTGAAAAAGAAAAAAAGAAAAAAAAAAAAAAGGGTCAAAAAAGAGGGAACCGCTAAGCATCGCAATTAGAACCATTCCTCCGCTTGTTCTATCTTTTGACAGATTTCTAAAATGAGTCATTTAAAAAAAAAAAATGTTTCGGTTGCGAATCTGGTTCTGGTGGCAATCTCATTGCTGCGAGAGAGAGAGAGAAAAAAAGGATAGAAATTGGGGAGAGTGACTGCTAATTATCGCGTTTAACTAATTAGGTCGGATGGTCTTTTTCGCTTCTTCTAAGTAAGACAGCATTTCTCGTCAGAGCAACGAAAATTAGACGCTTTTTTTTTTTTTTAACCCTGGTAGTTTCATGTTTCGTGTTGTTCCTAACCCAATTACATCACTTGCAGATTAAATGAGCGGCTCTTTATGTCATTTTTAATCATTTCTTTAAACTATAATAGTGTAGTTTAAAGAAATGGTGAGTCGAGAACTCATATATAGTGATGATGGTGACGCCCTGATATTTTAATTTCGTATATGGCTGCTGTCTCTTCATGACATTAATTTACACATGCAAAATTAATTATAATTTTAAAAAGTAAACAAAATTTACACACACGCACATATATATATATAGTATACTAGCAGAACCCAGCAAAAAAAAAAAAATTGTCCTGCCAAAAAAAAAAAAAAAAAAAAAAAATGCATTGTAGAAAATGACATATCGTGACTATATTCTCTATGTAGGTGCACACTCATTTCCATATAGCCGAATAACCCATATATAAGCCGACCGTTTGAACGGTCTTTAAGATGATATGCTGCAGCACCCTCTGGGGGCAAGCAATAAAGTGGTTAGCGCGAACTTATTTTCCATACTCGACAACATATTATGACCTATTTTCATAGCGATGGGTTGAACGGTATAGAAGTGGATAGACTGCAGCACCCTCTGGTGGTGACTAACAGCAAATGGGATAGCATAAAAGCATGCTCTATGTTTTGTCAAACACACGCACTAAAAATTTCGTCAAAATCTGTTCAACCGTTTAGGAGAAGTTCAGTGACAAACACGTGTACAGAAGAATCATATATATATATATATGTGTGTGTGTGTGTGTGTGTGTGTGTGTGTGTGTGTGTGTGTGTGTGTGAGTGTGTATAATGTGGTGGAAATATCTCAACAGTGAAAACAAAAATCTAAACATTGATAATATTGCATTTTGAGTGATACATTACTTTGAACAAATTGTAAAAAAAGAGATGCCGCATTGTTTACCTTACCCCATCTTATGTCAATTTTACTTTAATATACATCTACCATTATATTTTCGAATATAAGCCAACTCGAGAGTGCATTTTCTCTTGAAACAATTTACCAGAAGTTGAAAACCCATATATAAGCCGAATAAAAAATTCCTGTATAGTTTAAACATGTTGCCATGAGGGCGAAAATGTTGCGAAACAGTTAAAACGGGGGGAATATTTCCAAAAAAAAAAAAAAAAAAAATTCACTTTAAAATAAAAAGTGAGGCGCCAGCGTTGATAGTTATTACTCTAGTAATGTTGACGTGACATGACGCGATACCTACTAAAGTAAATAATATTCATTACTGATTTAAGTATTTTCCTCCGAAAGCTCATAGCCTGAGGTAAAACCTATTCGAAAATAACCCTTTGCCTTTGTAATTTAATGAGAAAACATTTCTTTCGAAATGAACGATACCTTACCTAAAATAAGCTGAAAAAAATTAGCATTAGCATGAGCAACGCAAAAAATGTGTAAAGAACAGAAGTTAATTAAGTATTGCTTATTTCTAAAACAATCCTACAGCATGCAAATGTATGCAGAATAGATCGATGCATATTTACATGCATGAATTTACGATCTCCCACGCCCAAGAAAAGAATTTCATGCATCTTCAATAAATGCTGTTGTCTCTCTAATGCAGCTGGCAATACAGAGACAATTCATCTTTATGCCATAACACATGCCCTTCATGGCATGTGTTATGGCATAATCATTCATCTTTATATGGCATTCATCTTTATGCCCTTCATGGATGCACCGCTGTTACTCACTGAGCACTGCCCAGGGGGCATGCATAGCTTGAAGATAGGCTACGGAAGCGAGTAACACTATCCCCACGACGCTCTACGATCCAATTAGACTGGGACCGACGGTTTAAGATGGATACCGAACGACTACAAGCATCCATGGTACCACTGGGACGGGAATCTGAAACCTGTGATACCGAGCGCCAGAGAACTAGTCCCTCGGCAATCAGGCCTCCATCTTTCATAAATAAAAATATTAAAAATATTTTCAAATCACTACGAGAAATGTTATGCATTTCTTACAAGTATTTTGATCCACACGCTCGCAAATAAACAATCAAAACAACAGCCATGACCGCCAAATTTTCGCATCAATTTATTTTTAAAAAATTTAAAAATAGCCTTTTTGTTTTTGTGCATTTTAACGAGAACATTTTTTTCTTTTAATGATGCTTTAAATCATTATCAAACTTAGAAAAATAAAAATATTTTTGAATCCATGTGAATAGGTTATTTGCATATTTTAAATGCATTTTTATGCACTATTTTTTTTTGAAGAACGTATTCTTTAATCCAATTAATGGCTTTCAAAACAAATAACGTTTATTGTTTTGAGCTTAAACGGTGAGTAAACACACAATTGTTTTTCAGTTTTTATTTTAAAGAAGGAAAACGGACTCCTTTGCATTTAATGGTGCCCTCTTTCAAAACAACCATCAAAGCCTTCCGATCAGAAATACCCGAGGAATGCAAGTTATTGACATGCTCGTGACATTCATTAAAAAAGAAAAGTAAAAAAAAAACTTTTTACGAAAAACATGTGTGACAGAAGAAAAGAAAAAAAGAAAAGAAAAAGAAAAGCATGCAAAGTATGTCTGCATGCGCTTAAGATCAGTGGCACACAGCAGAAAGAAGAAATAAAAAGAAAAGAAGAGGGGAGAAAAGCGAACGGGCGAAGGATTAAACCCATCTCTTTTTCAGCGGCGAGAGAAGACGAAGAGCAAAAGGGACGCTTGAACCCGTTCGCAGCTGCCAGACAAGGTCACCCGGGGCGCATGCGCACTGGGCAGGGAGTCTGGGGCCGCACGTGCACGCACAAAAGGATGCTTTCGAAGACGACCTTTTCGCGCACAGGGCAAGACTCCCTTCTTTTTTCTGTTTTTTGTGTGCGAGTTTGTTGTTCTTTCTCTCCATGCAGTAGTCGCCGTCATCTCTGAAGAGAGAACTGAGATTGAGATTTTCTTTTGAAGTATGCGATATATATATATAAACACTTCCAATATATTGGATTTACCACATGTCTTTGAGAGGTTAAGATGATGAAAAATTAAATTGTTATTTAAAAAAATTTAATTAATTGGCTAGGATAGAATATTTTTTTCTAATGCAACTGGCAAACACTTAGACGTCTTTTATACCATAAGCATAATGCTTGTTAATGTAATATTGCATGTATTATTAATATTGCTACAAAATGAACTATAATTGCTATTCTAATTGGATTTTTAAAAGTCCATGAGACTAAAAAATTCAAAAGCATAACATTAAAAACCAAATTATTATTTTTGTTTAAATTAAACCAAAACAGGCTCTAAATAAATTACCTTTTCAAACGTTATTCTAATTCTCTATACAGTCTCAATTGTAAACATTTTGAATAAAAAAAAAAAAAAATTGTAAAAGTTTTTTTTTTTTTTTTTTTTTTTTTTGTGGCAAATAAAAAAAAAAAAAAAAAAACTGAACCCACAATTGCACGTTGTAGTCTAATTTGCTTATCCAGAGTTATTTTTACAGTTCGGCTGACTATTTCTGTGAATTTTTGCATCACAGCACTATTCGACAGGAAATTTTCGAAGAATTTGTTTGTTATTACTGAAATGACATTAAGGAAGTGTTCTAGGGCAACGGTTCGTGGGGAATTTCGATTTTGAAAGATTTCTGAGAATTTTTGGATCTTTTTTATCCTCGTTATTTTCTATATCCGCTTTTAAGTAATCAAGTAGATATTTTAGTATCGGATAAATCGATTTATTCTAAAATTAAATCAATTTGAACGATACAAACGCTGTTACTTAAAAGGGCAGAAAAAATGAAATGAAAACACTTAAGTCCACCAAAATGAAATATAATAAAATGCGTGAGCATATTAAGTGAGTAGGTGCGTGAGTTAGGTAATAAAAAAATATTTTATGCGAAAATAGGAAAAACTTTTAAAACTAATCAATGTTAATGTGTCGCAGGAAAGCATTTATTAGCAATTATCTATCAATTAATCGTCACGATAGATAAAATTTCATAAACATTACAATTTTTCAATGTTGAATAAGCAATTCAATAATATTTTTACAATTAATAATTATTGCTTCTAAAATGTCGAGCCTATTATAGCTTCGAAATAGCATTAAAAAGCGTCTTTTAAATTACAATTAATTTAAATAAAATTTGAAACAATTCAAAAATGTCTTTTAGTACATCATTGCATCAAAAAGTAAAATTTGAAAGCACCCATATATCGCTCATGCAAACAATGACGTTTAAAAATGTTTTGAAAATTGGCACCTATTTGAGGGAAAAAAGGTCAAGAAACAACAAGTGGCTATAAGCTAGAGCGTTAAAAATGTGTACATCAATTGGAAAATTTCAGTATTTTGTAAGGAAAATTATTTACCTTCAAAATATTTTAGAGGATGGAAAATTGTAGGTGACAGAGGGTGCAAAGAACTGCAATTCATTTTTCAATTCCTTCTATTAGCTGAGACACTCTCTCTCTATATATATCTTATTCAGATTTTCAATCGTTCATAAAACACTTTTGTTCATCCACTCAAGTTCAAATACATTTTTTTTTTAAACTTGTAGTGGATGACACTGGATGTTAATACAGTTTTTTCAAATATTAATTCATTCATTAAATTTAATTAATTAATTTTAGTTTTTTTAAGATTTAAGTTGCATGTATCTATCAATAGAGGGCGCCAGATAAACTTAAAAAATGAATGAAAATGATTTATAAAGGACTTTTTGCAATAGAGTGAAAAAAAAAGTAGGAATTAACTTTACATTTTTTTTATGTTACTTGTTTTTAAATAAGTAGAGTTTCGAAATGTGCCCCCTGCAACGTTGCGATCGCCGTTCAGCACATGCGCTTTCAATATCTTCATCTATCGGCTATCCATAGACGCCATTCCGGAAAGATTCGTTTGCGTCGACGTTTATTTATAAGTTTTTAAAATACCCTGGACGATCGAAAGTTCACCCGATTGCAAAATACGTGCAGTTGTTCATTTCTGAAAGTTAATGAGTGAAGTGCTCGGAGAAATCACTATGGGGGATGAGGCGCATGGAGCGATGAGGTGACCTATGAGCGATGAACACTACGAGATAGGGTGTAGAACAGGGGGTCTTCAAACCACTACCCGCGAGCACCATCCGTCGTCTGGCGATATTGTTTAGTATCATAATGGCGTTTTATAATGTATTCTTGAAGGAATGATTTCACTCAAATTACGCACATTGCTTTATCACTTGACCTTGATTAAGTTCATACTTCTATTGCTCCTTAAATGTTCTGCTTTCTTTTCTTTTTTCATATTTATACGAAGGCCCAAATAATGCACGAACTCAAAATATGGAATTGTTCTACTCTTGGTTATCTCTCATATTTATGCCACACATCTTCGGAGTCCATTGGTATGTAGCATTCGAAAACATTCGAAAGTACTCCAATTTTCCGGTTAAGCGATCCAGCAGCTGAGCTTTTTCACGACATGCTCTAGCTCTACTACTCGCTACAACACGGCGATGCGTACTTCGACTCATCGAACATAGTAGACATTCTCGCGTGATTCCGCCGCTTCCCAGAAAATGGCATCTCCACCGCCATGGCACGAATTGGACCGAAGCTGCTTTCCTCGTACTCGCCTTCCACTTCACTTAGAAATGCTGACATTAGATAATTCAATTCGAAAATCGCCTTTCCACCAAATAAAGAAAGAAGGAAAATTCAATAATGTGAAAGTGTGTCAAGAAATGGGAAATTTCGTACCAGTCAAGAAGAAAGTAATTTATTAGTAGTTTTGAAATTGTTGATATTTAAAACATGTGCTTATTAAAAGTTTTGTTTCACAATTTTATTTTTTGTTGATTTTCCTATTGATTGAGGGTAGTTTACTTTTTATTCGTTACATCGTGCCAACCTACCATTTGTTGTTTTGTTTTAGGCTACCCCAATATAATCAATTTAAGTTGCTTTTATGAAGGAAGGAAAGAGAGAATTTCCGACGGATTTCTTGAGAAGAATGGTATTAGCAAACACTCATTCTGAAACAAAACATTCATGTAACTAGTTTAATAAATTCATGCGACCCAAATTTCATAGCAATGCTGTCTAATCTACAGAAAAAAACTCCAGACTTTTTCTTAAAGTCACCCAATTGGGTGGTCAGGATTCTGACGCAGAAGATTGGACATACGAAGCATACATATCAACCTCAATAAGGATGCCAAATTACCGATATTTCAGCAATATGGCATAATGCAAGGCTTAATTTGAGATTTTTATATTCGAAGATTTCTTTGAACATAATAAATCAAACAATGAAACGTAACTGTGAAATAACCGTAATAACACAAATAGACTATATTCTAAAATTTGGTAATAATTACAATTACATATTACTTAACATAATTTTTTTAGTATAGCAATTTTTAGTAAATGTATTGTTGTATTTAATTTTTTTATTGTTTTATTTTAAAGATTAGTTTTCGAGAGAAATTTTGAATTGGTTTCTTCAGTCATTAGAAGTTGAGTTGCAGCAGTTTCAACCACAAACTACTGCAGTGCTGAATTCATGCATTCAAATCTTTCAACTAAATTTCTGAATAAACTGTATTTTTGCACGCCCCTACGATACCAGATATAATTGCTGTAATGATTTACACAAGCTCATGAAATGTTAACTAAAGGGTTTGAATAATTTTATGTATGCTTTGAACTAAAATATTTTAAATAGATTCATTTAGGCATGAGTTACTGAATTTTTATTAAAGCATTACATTTTTTTCCTCGTATCTTCCATCTAAATTGACTCGATCGGCTGTCACTCAGCTGCATTTTAGAATAGTATCATTCTTTTAGGTTAATACATGCATAATGGATACATGTCTACATTGACTTGTGTCATTGACATGTGTTACGTATTCCTTTAGTTAGAGTGTATGCAGCCGCTTAAAAATACATTTTATAGTCCATTTTTGCCATATTTTAAGAAAATAAAAAAATATTCATGGATGCATTTAAATATTGATATTTTCAATGTTGTTGTTGTTCTAATGCAGCTGGCAACACAGATACATTTAATCTTTATGCCACAAGCAAGGGTTTCACCGCTGTGACTCATGGAGCATTATCCAGGGGGCAAGTGTAGATAGGGTACGGACGCGAGTCACACTACCCCCACAACGCCCTACGATCGTATTAGACCGGCATCTAAGGTTTAAAGGGTTACGTTTAACCACAAACATCCTCATCACCGCCTTGACTCGAATCTTAAACCTGAGGTACAGAGCACTACTCATCTTATCTTCCGCTATTTTATAACCTAATTTAACTACATCCAAAAACATTTTGTCTGTGAATGTGGCCGGGCACCTTAAGTTGTGGTGAATCACTAATAGCTGTTAATAAATGACGTAACTCACAAGTCATCTTTCAAATAGACTGCATTTTTATTGGTTATTAGGATGAATCTGCAAATTCCAAGACCCTCCAGCTAAGAAATGCCATCAAGTCGTTTCAAAGCCCTTTTCACGCATACAATAGCTCAGATAGTGTCTTCTAATGTATCGCAGTTCAGTGGAATAAGAAATAAATCGTCCATTGTCATCTACTTAGTGAATAGCTTAACCTTTATATGCTGGAAAAAGAAGGTAAGCATGTGGTGCACTATCAGAGCGTGGAAGGTATGCAAAGCATTTACAACCATCATCCTGTGCGGAACAATGCCTTCGTAATTACGTTGTCTAATAAAAGAAACTCTTGACCACAACTATTTCCGCATGCTAAATGGGACGGACGAAACCGCTATTGCGTCCTTGTAAGACGCCGTTTTGTACTTTTGTCAAGGAAGACATAAGTTAAATGTGTTGGAGAATTATATGTCTATTCGAACAATTCAATATTTTAAATTGTGCAGTTATTTCAATTCCAATCGGGAAATAATTTCCTAATTATCCTGAAATGTGACTGCGCACGAGTGGAAAGGTAGATATCATAGAGTAATAATATAATAGGGGCTGACGACCGAGTGGCTAGCTCTACAGCGCTCGGTACCAGAGGTTTCGGGTTAGAATCCCGGCGGTGCCATGGATGTTTGTAGTGGTTCGGAATCCACTTTAAACCGTAGGTCCCAGTCTGTTTTGCCCTCGTGTGCACAAGATGACCGGAGAGCGACAAACCAAATCAATCTTTCCTACCACTTTTCCAATTTAGCGCTATTAAAGAATTTCCGTAGATTACGAGAAAAATAATACCAGCTTCCGGGTAAATATAGAAAATGTTTTGAAATTTTTTAGTACCATTCAAATGTATTCTTAAAGTGCACAAATAATTATATCGAAGCTTTCACATTTTCCCTTTATCATCAGCAAAGGACGTCTGTGAAATCTTAACTCAAAGGCGGATAGAATTAAACGGATAGGCTTAGTTGTTCTCTACGCAGCTGGCAATGCAGAGACAGTTCATCTTTACGTCATGAACAAGGGCTGCACCGCTGGGACTCATTGAGCACTACCCAGGGGACACGTGTAGCTTCAAGATATTCTAGAGACGCGAGCCGCACTACCTCCACAACGCTCTACTAACCTATTAGATCGGGACCTACGGTTTAAAGTGGATTCCGAACAACTGCAAACATTCATGGCACCGCCGGACACTCGAGCACGAAACCTGTGGTGCCGAGCGCCAGAACGCTAGCCACTCGGCCATCAGGTCCCTTGATAGGTTTAGTATTTGTATGCATTAGCTTTTATTATAAATTCTATTATTATTTTTACACTTAAAATGCTTATATTTTCTTTTAAAATGTTGTGCAATATTTTGTATTTAGCTCTCTGGCGTTCGGTGCCATAGATTTCGGGTTCGAGGCTCGGCGGCACAATGAATGTTTGTAGTGGTTCGGAATCCATTTTAAACCGTGGGTCCCGGTGTAATATGATTGTCGAGCGTTAGGTATAAGGCGGACAACCCTACCTCGTAGAAACAAAACATCTCCTGCCTCGAAATCTGCCAGTAGGCAGATGGCCTTGGCCCGCCATGGGGCTGTTGCGCCACTGAATATGATGAGTATTATGTATTCAGAAACATTTATATTTCTTTATATTAAATACATTCTGCAATAAATATTTTCAGCTTATATATTGATAGCATTAAATCTTAAGTTATCTCAAGTTACATTCAATCTATTTTAATGAAACTTCCTGGATTTTTTTTTTTAAATGCTTTATTGCTTGATACTATAAAGCTTACATTACTGAACTGATCTTATGGTTTTAAATGTTCATAAGAATTCATTTAGGGAAGTTAGTGATTATTTCAATTGGAGGCTGTCTATTATGTTTCACTGTTTGGATGCTCCCATCATCCCCATTGCTATTGAAAGGAATAAAAAATTATCCGAAATAAAAAAAAATTACATACAGCTGAATAATAATACGGTAAAAGACAATGAAATGATAATAAGGAAATGCAAATGATAAAGAAGATGATATGAAGATATGAAGGAAGTAAAAGTGATAGATAATTGAATGCAATGAAAATGATAATAAATGAATAAAACGACAATGTAAAAATGATGCACCGCATTAAGAAGAAGTCGGAGTCAGCAATCAGTTTAAAATCCGACTGCCGACTCGTTTAAAAAAATAATTTTTATTTTTCCAAAATACTAGGAATCAAGGTAAAAAATAAATCTTAAAAAGCCAAATCAATTGTATCCTACAATAATACAACTGGTAACAAAGACAATTACTACGTAACCAGCAAAGTGTTGGGAGACTTTTTTCTCAGGATAGCTTTTTACAAACCTCAGTGCTGAGGCTTATAAAAAAGCTATCTTGCATCAACAATGAAAGAAGATTTCGTAGAAGCTATTCTATTATTAAGAACAAAAAGATTTAATGATTACAAATGTAGCAACTTTGTAATTAAAGTATTCTTTCTTTAAGCTATTCTATAATGCTTCGCTACCTGTTAATTTAGTACTGCCATTTTTAGGGGACATATATTTTTGACAGTAAATTCTAAGTACAAGGATGTTTTTCAAGTGAGTGCAATGCTACGCAATTAAAATTGTTAAAAAAAAAACGTTAAATACTTAAAAATGTGTTAATGCAAAATCTTTTTTTCAGATTTATGGGTTCAATAAAATTCATTGAATTCATTTTACAATTTTTTTCTAAATCTATTAGTAAAGATAGTATATAAAATTACAGAAAAATAGTTTAAATTAAAAAATTAAGACTTAAATCTCTTAAGTTTTAAATCTATCTAAATTAAGTCTTAATTCTTTTAAGAGACAATAAATAAATATAAAGATAAGTGAACCTTTTGTAATGGAAACTATCACTCACTAGCCCTATGTGGTCTTTCATTCCTTCTTTTAAAATTTTCCAGGATAATCTCACTCTTTAAGGTATTCGTAATCTTACTAATAGCAGATTTTTCTGCAGTATTTGTTTACTGAACGATTCGTATCACGTCCATTTTATTTATTGTAATTTTTTCTGTTTTAAAACACATCTGTCATTTATATTTTCCTTTAATAATTCATTTTCACCTTAATGTTGTACGTTATTGCATCTAAGAAGCAGATTTCCTTCCATAAACGATGTTCGTAAAGACGCTTAGACTTGAAAAGTAGTCCTGTAATCTTTCGTATTTCGTTTAATCCTCCTTCCAATAACTAAAGAAAGCAATGGCGACAGAGGACATGCGCCGACGAAATGACGGCCCGCATATTAAATAAAGGGCTTGTGACATCTTAAATCATGATTAAAAAACTGTGTTTGTTGTTAATCCTGGAGAGAGTGCAATCGACTGTTAAAGATGGTTGGGATGACTCAGAACCCCTTGGCCTCCTGCCGGATTAAACAGGCAAATTTCTTGTCTTTTTACTTGAACACACATAAGTATTTCTGTAGCTATTCGCTGATCTTTCTTTATCGTTTCCAAAATGATGAATTGCTTTTTCCGTATAGTAAAGCTATGTTGAACTGTTCCGGGATATCTGAGACAGATTCCTAATGAAGGAAACAATGGCTTGTTCTCCATTTTTATTTAAGTATGAAGTACACACATAACAACAGTATGGAGTACATGTCAAACACACACAAAAACTTTCATAAAAGTCGGTCCAGCCGTTTAGGAGGAGTGCAGTGACAAACACACGAACAGAAGAATTATATATATAGCTCCCTATATATATAATTCTTCTGTTCGTGTGTCTCACTGAACTCCTCCCAAAACGGCTGGACCGATTTTGGATGAGGAAGATTATAGAGAAAGAGAACAAAATATTAAAACATCAAAAAGAAAATATTGAAAATGAATCTATTCAAAATTCGAAATGCGCATAAACTGCAAGAACGAAACTGAAAACCATTAAACACTGAATCTTCATTGTTTATATATATATATATATAATATTATATACATAAATGAAAATGTGTGTGTTAGGTGCACAATTAAAAGCAAATCTTCACACCAATTTGACAGCTAAAAGTTTACAATACTTAAAATAAACCATTATCGAGCTTTATTTATTCGGTATTTAAAAAAAAAATCCCAAATCATTGTGCTTTATTTATTGTTGCGTTTTGGGGACAGCAGAATGATTAGACATGGGCACGGAAGTGAGATATCGGAGAGGCCGTTGGCTCGTGATGTGTCTCTCAGTTCGGTCCTTTATCTGTTTTCATGCTTTGTTCTCTCTCTTCAAACAGATTTTTATAGGATCACAATCGCCAGATAAATGTCGCAAATAAATTGTTGATGAATCATATTTCAAAATTAGGTGACGGATGGAAACTCATGACATGAAAGGGCGACTTTATTTATTTTTAAACATCGATTTGTCTCTTTTAGGCTACATTTTCATGACAAACAACGCGTAGATTTATTAGAGAATGCTTATCTAATAAATTTCAGCAGCAATATTCATTCAGAAACAGACTTTTAAGAAAAACTTTATTGAGAAGAACAAACATTTTGATTGTGTGATTGTAACAAAGGCAGTTCTCCATATCTAAAATAATAGGATAGCTAATATTACACGCTTAGCTAATATGACATGATTTTTAGCCTTATATAGTCAATAAGAGTGATACTATCAAAATAAAATTCCCCATTATTTTAACGAATCCATTATTTTAATTTTTGCCATCATGTATCATTTTATTTTAATTTTGCTTGTCGTTGTTGTTCTAATGCAGCTGGCAATACAAAGACAATTATCTTTTATGCCATAAGCAAGGGCTGCACTGCTGTTACTCGATAACACTACCCAGCGGGCACGTGTCGCTTGAAGATATGCTACGGACGCGAGTCACACTACCCCCGCAGTCCTCTACGAACCTGTTAGAACCGCTGCGACTTACGGCTTAAAGTGGATACCGAACTACTACAATCATCACTACCACTTATGAGACACTGCTGGGACTCAAGCCCGGAATCTGTGATACCGGGTGCCAGAGTACTAGTCGGCCATCATGTCTCAATTTTTCTTGTCAATTTCATGAGATTTTGAAATTCCATTTGCATTATTAATTTAGGTAAAAAGCGTTGGGGGTAGTGTGATTCACGTCCGTAACCTATCTTCAAACTACACGTGCCAGCCCCCTCCCCCGGTTAGTGCTCAATGAGTCACAGCGGTGCAGCTCTTGCTTATGGCATAACCATTAACTGTTTCTGTAGTATCAGCTGCATTAGAACAACATATTTTCAAGGACAGACAATTCAAAATGAACTGCAGAACACATGACTTGATATGGGTCAATCGTCATATTTAGCAACCCATATTTCATGCCAGTTTTAAAACACACACAGAAATAAAATCAATTTATTTAAATTTTATTTCTAATCAAGAGATAACTAGAAAATTTCAGGTAATTTAAAATAAGTTATAGATTTAAATAGACTTAAGTAAATAGATTTAAGTTTACTATAAAACTATTTAGACTATTTAAATAAATAGATTTAAATTTAAATTAAATCTATTGAAACGCAGCCTATTAAATTTATATTATTTTTGAAGTAATAAAAATTCTTAAAATAAACTAAGCTCTTCCATATATTTTTCTAAAATATTATTATTTAATAGTTGCTTCGTTTATCTTTTAATTCAGTAGACCTATTTAAACAAAGAACGCTCAAATTAAAAAAAAAAAAAAAAAAAAAAAAAAAGGTTTTTGTCCAATTAGAAATTAATTTTTTTTTTTACTATATCAATTGGAACGTGTGATTTTGTTACCTTAGCAACTTTACGTTTTAATACTTTGTCAACATTGAAACAAAAAAAAACATTTTTTTAGTTTTTTTTTTTTTTTCAGAATTTCGATAATAAGGTTCTGATATAAAAGTTTATGTAGAAAAAAATTTGAACACTGCATTTTAGTCAGTTCTCTCGTTTAAATGAACTTTTTTTTTTTCTAATGCAGCTAATACAGAGACGTTTATCTTTGACATAAGCAAGGGCTGCTATATGCAAGAGCTGTTTATCTTTATGACATAGCACTACACAAGGGACACGTATAGCTTGAAGATAAGCTGTGGACGCGAGCAACACTACCCCCACAAAGCTCTAAGATCCTATTAGACAGAGACCTACGGTTTAAAGTGAATTCCGAACCACTACAAACATCCAAACTCGGAGCTCGAACCCAAAACCTGGGGTATCGAGCGCCAAAGCGCTAGACACTCGGCCATCAGGTCCCACATGAATGAACTTTCTATTTACACAAATAAATTGTAAAAAAGTCTTGAAGTAATCCAATGACAGATAAATGATTAGAAACCAACACATGAAATATGAATCAAATTTGGCTTAAATTAAAGGATTTGTTCTTTTTATAAAAATCACTTTTATTAACTTTTTAAATTAAAAATCATTATTCAGAAGTCGGTTTGAATAAAAAATTATTTATTAAAGTTAACATTCATGTTTATAAGGAAATCTAGCAACATTTTTGTGGTTTAATGACATTCAGTGTTTTCCTTGAGCAATTTAGAAAATCATTTTTCTTGAAAAGTAATTTTGCAGTAATCCGTTGCTAATTCTGTGATAGATTAATTGAATGTGAATCGAACTTCCGAACTTTGGTTAGCAATTCGAATGAACCAGTTGTGCTATAAGGAAGCAATTTAGGTTTGTCGAAGTTATTTTTGGCCGGCATGCAATTTTTCTTATTTGAATGCGTTCGGTTATGCTAGTAATTTAGTTTTAGCGTTATGCTATTTTTTTGATGCGCTAACATTTATTTTCTAAGCGAGTAGAAAATCAAAGCAAAAACGAATTCTAGAGAGGGTCACTATGAAAGTATAAAAATCAGTTTGTAACTAAGATTTCATTAAATGAAAAACCTTTAAAATATTTCTAAAAATTAAATTAGTTATTTATTGTTGCAAATTATTTGCGATTTGTTGAATGTTTTTTGGCACAAGAGCCACTTTTGGCCAGCCTGCGTCAGACGATAAATATCTAAAAATGGTCGGAAGGCAAATTGTTGATTATATTTAAAATGATAGCATAGAAATGATTTTAAAATGATACAGAAAATGCGTTGAAAATGAAAATGTTAAAGCCGGAAGATCAGTACACTAAAAAACCGTAAATAGATGTACGTGAAAAATACTTGCCAGAAAGTCAGAAATGATAGGATGAGTTACAGAAAGGATGACGTTACAAGCACACTATTGTTATAACTTCAATAAGCCTTAATAATAATCCTTATCGTACCATGATAAGCCTTAATAATAATAATAACTGCACTAAGCCTTATCGTAATATGATACGCCTTAATAATAATAATAATAATAATAATAATACAATAAGCCTTATCGTGTCGTGAGCCTTAATAATATTAATAATAATACAATAAGCCTTATCGCAACATAAGCCTTATCGTAACGTGAGCCTTAATAACTACAATAATTCCTTATCGTATTATGATAGGCCTTAATAATAATAATAATAATAATAATAATAATAATAACTACAATAAACCTTATCGTAACACGATAAGTCTCAATAATAATAATAACTACAATAAGCCTTATCGTAACATGATAAGCCTTAATATTAATAATAGATACAATAAGCCTTATCGTAACATGAGATGAAAAAGAGAAGGTTTTAGTTCAAAAACTCGATGTAAGTTTTAATTATTAGATTCAAATACAACAATTTCTTCGTCTCAGCTATACGTCTTACTTGAAATTTTCTTTTCAGGGCATTTAAAAATGGATTTCCCTTAAAAATTCTTAAAAGAAAGCATCTTTACCCGCAAAAAACGAGTGATAATGACTTACCTTTCATTACTAAGTTGTTCATTGGATTCACTAATGAATGGATAATCAGAAAATTCTTCCATATTTGGAGAAAAAAAAATTTCGTCACAAACGAACATTATGTAGAAAATAATAATTAGCTCGAGAGAGCCTCACCTTATGAGAACTCCTGAATTTATTTTTTGTTTTATCACGCAAGAATAACCCGCTAATTGCATCTCGTTTTAAAATAGATGGCAATTTACCTATGAGTTCTCACGCATGTGAAAATGTTTTAAAAATACCCTAGTGGCAAAAATAAAACTTTCGTAAAGATAACAGACTTTTATTTGCCTTGTCTAGTTTTTTACAAATTTTTTTCAATTGTTATAAAGTCAGAAAGCTGCTTATGGGTTATTGACAAATATTTTCGTCAATACTTGTCACTGGATAGCAACTCAATAAAAGAAATAACCTCGCATTATTATAATTTTTTTTTTTCTAGATTTTAAAATGAGAAGAATGAAGTTACCTTATCAAAGACTCATTATTCGTATTTTATTCTTACAATAATTAAAGTTTGAGTTCTTCCGAAATCGAAACATATTATTTCTCATTCATTTGTCATTTATTTAGTTTCAAATAGTTTACCTTAAGATTCAACATAAATATGTTGTGCGCTCTTTTTTCCACTCAACCAATCCTTTCGTTTCTCTTGTGGACATGTTTTCTCACTTTGAGGCATTAAAATATGCTTAGAAATTAAATATCATAGAATCCAAAATTTTGTAGGCTCACACACAAATTTTTTAATATATGCATATATATATACACACAGACCAGTCACATTAATGTGACCACCTGCCAAAAGCCAGAATAACCACCAGAAATAAAGCCGGAATAGAGTCGATTTGGTTTCTGAAGGTGTTCACTGGAATGTTGAGCCATGCCGACTCCAGTGCCGTGGCCAGCTGCTCTAGATTACGCGGTTGAGGATCCATGGTGCGAACAACCCGATCAAGGTGGTCCCACAGATTCTCGATTGGCTTTAAATCCGGTAAGTTTGCTGGCCAGAAGAGTACAGTAAACTCATCCTGGTGCTCTTCGAACCACATACACTTCGAGCTGTATTACACCTCGCATTGTCCTGCTGGTAGATGCCATCCTTCTGAGGAAAAATAATTCGCATGTAGGGGTGGACATGGTCCGCAAGGACAGATGCGTACTTGTGCTGATCCATCGTGCCTTCCACAATGATGAGTGCACCCAGTGAATGCCAGGAAAACATTCCCCAAACCATAATGCTCTCTCCTCCAGCTTGGATCCTTCCGGCAATTATTGCAGGGTGTTTGCTTTTAGACGTTTCATGCCGTATACGCCAACGTCCATCTGTCCGATGGAGCATAAAACGTGATTCATCGGAAAAAAAGCCACCTGTCGCCACTCTGTGGACGTCCAGTTTCGGTACTGGAGTGCAAATTCCAGCCTTCGTCGCTGATGAACAGCAGTCAGCATAGGTGTATTAACCAAGCGTCTGCTTCGGAGGCCCATGCGCAGCAATGTTTGCTGAACCGTTGTTGAGGATACACTCTTGGTAGCCCCTTGGTTCATCTGGGCGGTCAGTTGTTCAACAGTTGCACGTCTATTCGCCCGAACGCATCTCCGTAGCCTTCATTCGCTTCTGCCATCTATAGCCCGTGATGCACCACGTGTGCCACGCCGCTGATTTTGGATAGTGCCATTTTGTCATGCCCAGTATACTTTTACCACGGCGGCACGCGAACAGTTCACAAAATTAGCCGTTTCCGAAATGCTTCCACCCTTGGCCCGAAAGCCAATAATCATGCCCTTTTGGACGTCGGATAAATCGCTACGTTTCTGCATTACGCCAACGATTGAAATGCTTTCCGGTGCCCTAGGACATCCTTTATATACACTCCACTGCAATGTGTTGCCACTTGCCTTTTGTGATTGGTTATTATTTCACGTTGACGTCGAAAGTAGGTGGTGTTCACATTAATGTGACTGGACTGTATATACACTCAAGAGCCGAAACATTATGACCACCTTTCAATAACGAGTTAGCCCACCTTTAACGCGCAACACAGCTTCAACCCGCCTTGGCATGGATGAATACCACCACTTAATACCAGTTAAATACCACTTCCACCTGATCACGTGCCTTCCACGTCATCCAGGCGTGTTCATTGCAAAATATAGGGGTGGTCATAATGTTTTGGCTCTTGAGTGTATATATAGGGGGTGTATATATGGGGGTGTTAGTAAATTTTATGGACTAAAAGACAACATAATATAATAAAAAGGCAAATAAAAATTTGATGTAAAATGGTACAATTATTATAGTATATTAATTTAGTATTTTGTTTGATTTTGTGTTAACCAAGCGCAAAAGTTTCAAGTAGAATTTTTTTATTTAAAAATTTGTTCATGAATATATTTTATCCAAACACGTTCACATATTTTAATGCATGATCTAACAACAATCACATTGACATTTTTTTTTGAGGGGGGATTTTTAAATGCAGCCTATTTTTAGCAATAAATATAGGCTGCATTTAAAATAAATAAATAATAAAAGTACGCTATAGGAATCTTATATCCTAACAAGAACGTTATCATTATAAGATCTATAGAATCGCCTAATTTCCAATAAAATTAAAAACATTGAATGAAATATTTTTCTGACTTCTAAATGTATACATTTTTATTCATCTGAAGCTATAACATGTTCCGCGATTGAATTGTTCCTCCAAATCTTTCAGAAAAAAAAATATTAATTATTTTTCTTAAAGAAAAATCTATGACAAGGCGGATCATAGTCTGTGCATACCTGTCTTCATTGTCGTCCACTTAGCAGAAGCTTATGGATGGATTTTGTTTGAAAAAAAAGGCATAACGCATACTTTATATTTTTTGCCACTGGAGCAAAGGGTCAGAAAAAAAGTAAACTTGGAAAATAAAAATCACAAACATAACATTCGGCAATTAATTTTTTACTTTATTTCATGTCACCTTTGTGTGTGTGTGTGTGCCAACCCTGAGAGAGGAATTCGTCCGCAGGTGGATCAAGTACGGCAGAGAGGTTCGAGCATTCCTGTGACGTCACCCCCGAAAGGTCATTCAACGTTACGTCACCAAGTGTTTAGCGGCTGCAGAACTTCGCTTTTTATCTTCCTCGTGCGCTCACTGCAGAGCAATTTGGATACCAGGACACAATCCAGACTACTTCCAGTAAACGTTGCACTTTATACCGGCAATTCGCTCACTTATAACGTCATTTCTCACGCGCCAGGAGGGTTATAAATAATTCAGCCCGTCGGATTAATATTGTTATGGAGTCGTTTCTCGAGAAAAAATAGCACATATTGCTTTAGCAGCATTTAGAAACAGGGATTTTGGGTCATCGTTCATCTTAATGAATTCCTTTTTATTAATTAAGTGATAACGGCTGCGGCGTTGGAGGACTACCTGGAGATTAACACCTCCACACCTGGAGATTAACATACACCTGGAGATTAACATTAACAAAAGTGTTTAGATAAAATAATATTTCTGTATTTTACTATTGTAAAATATGTTTATATCTATCTGTCTGTCTGTCTGTCTATCTATCTATCTATCTATATGACTGTCTGTTTATCTATCTATCTATATATCTATCTGTCTTGTGTGGGCCTGAATGGCCGAGTGGCTAACTCTCTGGTGCTCGGTACCACAGGGTTCGAGACCCGTCAGTGCCATGGATGTGTGTAGTGGTTTGGAATCCACTTTAAACCGTTGGTCCCGGTCTAACAGGATCGTAGAGCGTTGCAAAGGTACTGTTACTCCACGTCCGTAGCTTATCTTCAAGCTGCAGGCACCACCTGGGTAGTGCTAAGTGAGTAACGTCGATGCAGCGCTTGTCTTAAGGCATCGAAGACAATGTCTGAGTGTTTGCCAGTTGCATTAGAATGTATATATATATATTGTAAGCAGTAGTTTCAATGAAGATTATTTTCTCAAAAGTTTATTATATATGATAGTTTACTAACAATTTATATCTGAACCAAAATAACTAAAACTTAACATAAGGTTTGGCTAACCCGTGGCCAGCCTTGAACGTTTTTCCGGCCCCTTGAGATGTATCACTCTTTTACAAAACATATTCATTTTAGAATGGCCAAAGTAATGGAAACCAATGTATTACAAAAATACATTACGGTGCATCCATCTATTCAAAAATGAACTGTCGAAATTATGATAAAAATTAACTTTGAATTTATAATAACATTCTTGCGAATATAGGACAGATATTGCCTGTTTTATTGATGAGTTTACAATTATGAGTTCGCAGAATAATTAAATTATAAACACCAATTACGATGTAACACTAATAACGATGATCACTAATTACGATAAACACCAATTACGATGTGCAAATATCCAAATTGAGATCGATTTGCAAAAGATAATTGAAAGAATGGAGAAACAAATAGCACACTAGTCAAATATTGCACTAGTCAAAAAAATATTTTTTAATGATTTCATTTTTTTTATTTCCTTTATATTTATATATATTTTTTTATTATTTTGAGTGTTATATATTTCTTCACAGTGTGCGTTTAGTATCATTATTATTATATTGCCTATGTTTAGACGTAAGAATAGTAGTAAACACAATAATAATAACTCATTATGTTTCACTTTTTCACTCCAAAAAAATGTCTGTAGTGGGTCTCAATCTAATAGAGGGATCTATAATTTTGTATGGGGCCCTCGGAGTTGGCCACAAGATGATTTGGGTTGGCCACCCTGAATTAGATCTCTCTATGACTTCAGATTGCCATGCTGGTTACTTTTGTGTAAATTAATCCAGTGATCCTTCCCTTTTTTTTTTTTTTTTTTTTTTTTCTTTTCCTTATTTAATATTTTTATTCCTATTAGCATAGATTAGGTTTTTCTGCGTCCCTTAAGAGCCCATTTTTATCCCATTTGGGAAAAGTATTTATGTAGATAATAAGAAATAATTTATTCTTAATAAGAAATAATTTGTTATTTTCACGACTCTAAAAAAAATAGGTAATTGGAAATGATGAGTGAAATGAAAACATTTTTATAACACAAAAATAATTTATTATGAAAGTTGTTAAAATTTATAAACAAGGGCTGAAAGTAAAGGAACTTGTGACTTTTGTTATGTTTTAAGGGCAATGGTTTTGGAGTTGTTATAATGCCTGGATATCGCTAACTAAAATTTTAGATAAGATGATATGATAAAAAGAAAGAATAAAGATTAAAAAGACAAAATAATTAGATAGCATTTTATCTTTCTATTGTGCATCTATAATAAATCTGCTAAAAATTTGTGATCATAAATATTTGCGTTAATAGTGCAGAAAAAATTCAACAGCTATAAAGTAATCAACTCACAAAGCATGAATGGTTTTATGGAAACTGCATGAGTTTATTTTTGTGCCCGTTCCAATTGAAAAAATTCTACTTTTGTTCAATTAATAATGAGTTTTGAAAATTACTTCAGTCAATATTCTTCTAAAATACGCAGATACTGATGATAAAATATACAATTTCATTTAAAATAAAAATAAAAATATGTAGCGATTGTTATGTGGCCTATTGCACAATTAAGAGAAAAATAAATTGCACAATTTTTCGAATACCAAGATTTATTTTCAGTATTAAGGAAATCCTTTCGAAATTGCCTCATTCACTTTTGCAATTGGACCAGCATTGGCAGTCATTTTCATTTGGCAATCAGTGCATTATTTATTTCAGACAGCTTACGCTTTTGAATTCACTCAGTAAAGACAACATCTGCCTGATACTAAGTGTCATTATTTATTGAAATGACTGATATCATTTTCGTCATGCGGGTCCAGACACGTTAACCTCATTCAACAAAATTGGTTTATAAGTTTAAAAGCTCCACAAATGTCCATGTAGGATCGTATAATGTAACTATTAATGTTTTTACTTTATATAGACATAACAAAACGTGCTATATGTTTACATAACATAACGACATAAATGATTCATCAATTAAGAATTGCAAAAGCAATTTTATACAAATGGATGTATAAAGAAATGGTGAAAAAATGCATTAAGTGTTGTTTATTTATAAAATAATATGCTGAGTATGAATGAGGTGCTTTCATAATTTTCGATTTTCTGCCCTATTATTTATTAAGAGTGGTTATTTGGTTAGTTTACTGTGCATCCATAAAAATGATTCGATTCCATTTCTCAAAGTCATCGATTTTTATTATAATGAACATTTTTCAATTTATTCATATGAAAGAAATTGAGAGTTCACTCCTCGGTATTTTCAGCTAATATTTCTGAATTGTTTCCAACTAATACTTACACAAGGGGTGGCCAACCCGCGGCCTGCCTTGAACATTTTTCCGGCCCGTAAGATGTATCTTAATCTTACAAAATATATTTATTTTATAATGGCCAAAGTAGGAAAAACCAAAGTATTAAAAAAATACATTACTTGTGCATCTATCTATTCAAAAATGAACTGTCGAATGATGATAAAAAATTAACTTTGACTTTAAAATAATAGTCTTTTATATTAGATATTGCCTGTTTTATGGATGAGTTCACAGTTATGAGTTCGCCGAATAATTTAATTATATTCTGCGAACTCATGATACGCGCATCTTGGAACATCTAATTTAACATCTACGTTTCATTTTCAATGACCTCAGTGGCGTAATAGTAAACACAATAATAATAACTCATTGTATTTCAATTTTTCACTCCAAAAAATGTCTATAGTGGATCTAAATCTAATAGGGGGACATATAATTTTATATGCGGCCCGCGGAACTAGGATGTTTTTCTAAAGTGACCTCTATATCGTTTGAGTTGGCTATCTCTGGTGTACACTATCCAAAACAGAAGTGCACGAATATCTCACAAAGTGATGTCGAACGAAAATTTTTAGCACCTTCATTCAATTGTTTTGAATTTAATGTATGGTTGGGTCATAACAAAGCATATGGAACAAAGTGCTGAATTCTGGTTAATTTTAGTCACGAACTTTAACGCCAGTTCACATGATGTTATAGAACACGTGACATCTGTATACACATGTGAGTGATAAAAAAAAAACCTGCTCAGCTGTGTTAAAAAGAGATAAGACAAGATAGGTTTTTAATTTTATCTAAGAAATAAGAACATGCGCTTTTTGAATTTTAATTCATTAAAATTAATACGCGGAAAATGGCTGAAAAATCATGTATAGTTTTGCACACTTTGATGAAAATTATTAAAAGTTGCGTTGTCTAAATAGGTAGATGGTATAATATGAAATAACGAACAACTTCACTTATACATTACCTCTGTTATGCGTCTCTTTCAGTTACACATCGAGTTTTTTTTTCCTAGACACAGGTATACTAACAATGGTAATAATGGTAGGTACGATAACAATTTTAAGGCAACGAAGACAGTGGGCCTGTCAAAGAAAAAAAATACTGAAATCCACAGATATCATAATCAATAAACAATCACAATCCAAATCAGAATCAATAAACATGCTCGTTTCATTTGGCCGTAATGATAAAATAAGATAACATTTCCATGAACTGTCATACCCCAAATAGGGATTTTACCTTTTTTTTTTTTTTTATCATGTGTGAACATGATGTCCTGGTTAGGGGTCCATGACGTTATCCAAAAAATGTGGGCTAAGCAAATAAAACTCCATTACAAATTTTGGTGGAAAATGGTACTTTGGGCCCCCTTAACATTTGAAATGATTCATGAATACCGTTAGTCTTAAGGAATTTTCTGGAGAATTTGACTTTCGATTGAAGTGTTTTGTAGTATGGTTTTGAATCACTTTTCATGTTTTGGGATTTTAAACATTTGTATTTCCAATGGCTATGAGTACTCGTAGTGCGTTGATCCATTCCTTCTTTTTGAAGTTTCATATTTATCACTTTTGGCATTTTCCGGTGCCTCATATTTATCACTTTTCATGAAGTTCTTGATCTATTCAACATTGCTATATTCATATGGCTATTTGAATTTGGCCATTCTTGTGGTATTCCAATCAATTGGTATATATCTTGCATTGTTAAACATTATTATATTCTTGAGTTTATTCATTCGTTCTTGAATGTTCACACATGATAAGTTGAAATTTGCTGAGCAGATTTCAGAATTTTTTTTTTTTTTTTTTCAGATGTAAGATTTGCTCAAGTCGCAGTTTAAAAACTTACTTGTAAAAAAACTTTACATTTAAAACTTTCTTGTTCAAAACTTCCAAAACTTAATTGTTCAAAATTTGAATGTTCATATTTGGATGTGGTAAAATAATTAAAGAAATAGGTCGCTAAACAACCGGATGTCATAACATCAAATACATTCTCTTTCGCATCTGCTATTTTAATTTTTTTTTTCAAACGAAGCAGGAAATCGTTGGCGAGCAAGCCTATGAAAAAAACAATTTACAGTGTTAATGAGCCATCCATTTTATATATATATATATAGTAAAGAGCACAATGAAAAAAATTCAATTGCTTTTATGTTATTGAGCGAATTATCTGTTCATAAAAATATAAATAATATATGAATATTAAAATTATCTGAAATTCAAAAATAGGTTGTGATTAAAAGCCAGTGCTCATTTTAAAGACTTGCTTAGTAGTTGAATTTCTTTTTATTTTTAATCAACTTTTTGAATATTATTTTTATGCAGATTGTTTATAATGCAATTTATAATTCACTGGTTAAAATATCCTGTTCCATTTTGAATTGCTTATTAAACACAAAACATATTATTCTAATATTTTACGATAAATTCCCTTTTCTTTTTTTCTCATTTTTGTAATTTTTATTTTCTTAATTTGTTTTAAATAAAAAACAAAATTTAAGTTTCTTTGCGTTGAGTACCAATGCCAGCCTTCCGAGAGTACTTTTAGATATGACTGCTCCACATTTCCTTTCTTATGAGATGAAACTTTCACCAAGTGACCTTGACTATCGAGTTGAGGCGCTTTAAATACGTGGCCAACAACTACTATAGAGTTTTCTCATTTCCGAAATCATTGACTGCAACTGACGACGCTGACTGTTTCAAATCTAAATCCTCTTCTATTGAAGCTCCCCACGTTACCATTGGACAACAAGTAGGCCTTTTTTCACATGCTCATAGCTGTTAAAATGTCCGACTCTGACTTTTACAGTAATTTTATATACTGTGGTCTTTACTAATGAATTTAGAAAATTTTGTGAAATAAATTGCATAACTTTTATGTATATCTATGAAAACAGTTTTTCTTAAAAGAAGAACTTTTACAACTTTAAAAGTGTAGCATTTGCACTCACCTAAAAGACATTTTTCTACTCTAAATAGGCTTACAAAAAATATATGTTGCAGTAGATTGTCGTTTGTTTGTTTGTGCAGCTGGATCTGGGTGTGATCGCGTTGAAGAACACGCAGGTTTAAGAACACACCACTTTATTTACACAAGCACGTAAACAACCCCACAATTACAATGAAAGATAGACAATATCTAACTCATTTAAAACATCTAATTATACATGTGTGGAAGGATTCCACATCTAAGTTGAAAATAAAATTGCTCAGGTACAATAGTTTCTAAATATACTTCCCCTCTGGGTAAGAGTCTGTAGGATAATTTATGCATGGGATGGTGATAACTAGATTTTCTCTAGGAGTGAGAGAACAACAGAAGTGCGAGAATTGCGCTTCTCTCAGTAGCAGCGGCGGTTGCACTGTACTCCCTCTCTGGTGAGAGTCTCGATGACCATTGATGATCTCTTCTGTACGCCGCAAGAGGCGCTCTTGTAGTGCGTAGGTAGAAACATGGTTGCGTAGGTGGAACCACGGTTACAATGTTGTATATGACAAATATATGTCCTATATACCAGTAAGAAAATTTCACCTCATTTATTGATCCTAACTATATTCTCTATTCCTCTACCCAAACAATGAATATTTCCAGTGATCTAAACCACTCTCAAACCGAAAGTGCTGCGTCATCAAGCCTTCACGATTCACTCGGTAGTTGGACATCTCTCCTTGAAATCCAAACTCAGACTAAACTTCCTGTTTCTTTTTTTTTTATTCTTTTTTTTTCTTCTTCTTTTCTGTTCTAAACATTTTCTTTAAGTTGCCCTCGCGGACAAAGCTAATCGAACAGAATCATAATTTAAAAATCCCCTCCTCAAAAAAAAAAAAAAGGAAGCGCACAATATTCTAAATATCTATACCTAAACTATAAGTTGGCACTAAATAATGAACAGGTATTATAGAATCGCTTAAGACAAGCAAAAGAAAATTGCACAATTTTATCACAATAATATACTAAACATTAGATGTTTTATATTAAAGAATGATTAAAAAAAAAACGCTTTTCATTGATTAAGTCATTTCTTCTGTTTGTGCTTACAAGCAACGTTTGCCAAACATTGACTGTATGCAAAATATTTCTGCTCTGTTCCGTTTTGGATGTGTGCTGTGCGACAGCTGGCCCCAAAAATAGACTTTTCAGAAACATTCTCCAAAGCTGTGCGACATTTGTCGGACATCATTGGTCTTTGTATTTTGTATGCCAATGACTGGGGGAGGACATTGCTTTGTGAAAGGGTTTTAGGAATTATATTTCTTGGACCTGATGGCCGAGTGACTAGCTCTCTGGCGCTCGGTAGCACAGGTTTCGGGTTCGAGTCCCGATGGGACCATTGATGTTTCGAGTGGTTCGGAATCCACTTTAAACAGTGCAGGTCCCGGTCTAATAGGATCGTAGAGCGTTGTGCCGTAGCCTATCCTCAAACTACGGGAGCCTCCTGGGTAGAGCTCAATGTGTAACAGCGGTGCAGCCCTTGCTTATGGCATCAAGATAACTGTCAACTTACTTGCTTATAGCATACTAATAACTACCTTGCCAGCTGTATTAGGAAAAAAAAAAAAAAGAATTGCATTTGTGTGGGCATGGAGAGAACTCCAACCAGATGGACGATGCGAGACGCCTTCTTGGACGTTTTTCAACAACCATCAAATCTCTTTGTTTCTGAAAGCAATGACTACAACAGACCCCTCCTGGCAGATTCGAACTGGAGCCCTCCTTCTCTCGTTTCCACAGTGCTACCATTCGAACTCGATCTAACAGAAGTTTCGCAATCGCTCCTTAGCTATATATTACAACGAAGTGTTGAATGTGCTCGCATTTAAAAGAATTTGAAGAGATTGTTTTAAATGGTAGGAAAACTGAAGGAGCAAAGTAGAGTATGTGAATGTATTTTTTCCCTCCTTTATACAAATTTTTAGCTGCCAAAAATAGTTTAGAGATCCCAATCATTGGTGTCTCTTTCTCTTATACCCCCTCTGACCCATATTAATAGTAGTGAATGAATATTTAGTATAGATTCGATAGAGTGATTATTTTGTTTGATTCACAAGCCGCAATTCAGGCTATTAGTTCAACAAAGCCACCCTCATCAGAGGAAATCTCCCAGTGTCGACATCATGTGCGGGAGCTGATTTTAAAAATGAAACGGCTGGTACTTCAGTGGATGCTTGGCCACTGTGGAACTAGCAGGCCGATTGCCTAGCAAAAAGTGGTCTACTTCAAATGAGATCTTCGTCACTATCATTCCATTCAATAAAATTATATATCAAACAAAATAATGCCTAAAAGCCACAAGATACAAACTCAATATGGGATGAAGTCAAAGCGTCGGAGAGCTGAAGATCTTTTAACAATACACAGCAATCTGCGACGTCCAGTTCCGTCTTCTGACTGGCCGTGACTGCCTATCAGAACATCTCCATCGCATTAAAATCGTTTCGAACCCTGGCTCCCCCTATGTGGTTCAGCAGATCCAATGAACAGAGACCAACTCAAACGATGTGCGGTACTTGACGGCAACTCGGAGACAGCGCTCTACTGGCGTGCGAAAGAACTCTTGAGGCAATGACTTCGGTCATCTTTGTATTTTATGGATGTTTATTCTTTCGTATTTGTTTTTCTTGCCTTGTTATTATTATTTTTTTACTTTGTACTTGCCTTGCCATTGGAAATAAAAAAAGGATATTTAAACAGGAATTAATAACAAATGCAGCTCATGCAGTCATGTCATGCATGTCAGTCATGTTGCAGGCCCAAAATTCGATTCGCAAATGCGAAGTCTTCCATCAAAATCAATGTTTTCATGATATATGTCATTTGTTTCGTCACATTTTTAGGTTAACTTAATTGCTACGAATTATAACCATTTTTCTAATTTCATCCGCTGATCGAAATTTATTGTTTTATTTCAATTGGATATCTACCCATTATAAAAGTAAGATAGAAAAGAAGTGAGTTTTCAAGCAAAGATCGAGTTGCGATTGCCCAGTCCTTTTTGTGCATCCAAAGAAAAACGAAAAGTTGCAGAAAGGTGCAATGTCGTTAGCTGCGAAACGATTTAAGGTGCGATAGAAGGACCCTATCAAGAATTTGGAAATAATTGTCGAGGGAACCTTATGCTAATGTTGAGTTTTTGAAAAACAAATCTGCACATTTAAATCCAAATATTTTAGCAGAAAGGGCAACATTTTCTGGAACTACAGCCGATGAAGGTCTTCCTGTGTGTTCTTGATCCAGCAGAGTACTTCGACCTCTACGAAATTCTGTAAACCATCTAAATACAGTAGCACGAGATGGAGCTTCGTCTCCATATGCTAGTTGTAGACGTTGAAGGCATTCTTCTTGATTTAACCCCACTTTAAAATCATAGAAAATCGTATCGAAATAATGCCCTCGCGTCAATTCCATTTTCCTTTCTTCCAAAATCTATTCTACGACAGCTAAATTGCAATTGTTGCCACACAAATTATCGTCTACGACCATAAAAGAATTCAAATTTACAAATTTAACGAATAATTTTTTTCCTGCGCTTGTCGTCTGCCGCTGTCTCAAAAAGTTACCCTCGTATTTGCTGAATCATTTGCTTAAAGGAAAATGCAGGATTGGCGAGACACTCATGTGTTAAATAAAAATAATTTACTAATTAAATGAATTTTTATAATATGTTGTTACAGCTATTACATTTAAAATTCAGACTGAATATTTTTAATGATTTTTTTTTTTTACACAAAATGGAATATATTCTCTAAATACCTCTTTTAAATTTCCGCAGAAATAAGTAAATTTGCGAAGTCTTTCGAAAACAAAACACGAATCTGTTTTACATTGTGTATAATAGTGATTAATTTTATTTTACAGCACAGTTGTTTCATGAAATTCACAACAACTTTCAGAATTTCATGTTTGAATTTTGGCGCTCTATTTACTCAGATATTGAAATCAAAATTATATTGGAAATTCTGAATTTTTACTGAAGCATTGTAAAGAAATGATGAATCAAAACTGAACACTGATTTTTAGATTAATAATTAATCATAGAACGATTTATGAGCAAACGGATTTTTCCCTTGCACTGGTTTAAGTGACTAGTCACGAGTGTTACTTATGACATTGTTTTCGAGTTGACTGTTCTAAACACTCCCTGCATGCCTCGAATAGCTCTCTTATCACGTTACGTGGATAAGAAATCGGCGGTTTCATCACAAAGCGTTTTATGTTTTATCACATGATAGTTCGATGTTTCCAATTATCACGAACAGCAAAACAAAAACATGATTTATTATTTTCTAGATTTTACAATTATCTCTAACCAAGCAAAATAAATAACAATCAAGTAGAACTGTGTGAGAAATCTCATTTTTCCGTTTCCATATCTAACTGAGTCAACAGCTTAGATTCTCTCTTTCTTTCTTTTTTAAAAGGAAATAAAAAGAAAACAGATAAGATACACTCAATAGTGTTCTGCAATATCAGCATTATTCAGCTGAAAGATCAGTGGATTAAAATTGATTAGGGGGAAAACTGAAAGAAAATGCAACATTTTGAAGCATGAGATAATATTTTATTGCGATCAGAAGGTTTTATGTATCGAATTTTTTCAAATCGTCATCTTTTTTTTTTTTTTTTTTTATCTAATGCAGCTGGCAAATACTTAGACCATGATCCTTTTTATGCCATAAAAAAGGGTTGCACCGCTATTACTCATTCAACACTACCCAGGGGGAAACGTGTAGCTTGAAGACAAGCTACGGACGCGGAGTAACACTACCGCCGTAACACTCTACGATCCGATTAGATCGGGACCTACGGTTTAAAGTGTATTCCGAACCACTACAAACATTCATGGTATCTTCGGGATTCGAACCCAAAACCTGTGGTACCGAGCGGCAGAGCGCTAGCCACTCGGCCACCAGGCCCTATGAGCATTAAAGGAGGAATATATTTTTTTACCATAATCTAAAAGCAACAAATCCAGCATTCTGTTACCTTCTAGTAAATATCTACTACTTTCTTTTTTATCCTATCAGTAAAAAATCAGATAATTTTATTTGAGAAAAGATTAATTTTTTACGAAGCCTTACTTGTAAAAGATGACAATCAGAAAAAATTCATCCGAAATTTAAATATAAAGAAATTTACAAACCATCCAAAATAACGAGTCACTGAATGATTGTGTTTCAGAGAAAAAAATACACTCACACATATTGAAGTTAAAAATAATTTAAATCAGATCAGATTTCTATGTAATGCCTCTGAATGATCTTTGTTGAATTTAATTTCAAATAGTGAATCTTAAAGCGCATTACATTTGATTTCTCTTCTTTCGATTTGATGTGGACTGATTTGCCGTAAATGCATTCAACGCACGAATTTTCATGTCCAGCAGATTTTCAAGTATAAAACATTTAAACTTTTCTGTTGGCTTTCAGTTTTTATCGAGGAATATTAGAAATTATTTTTCCTCTCAGATACGCATAGAATATGTAGGAGATTGAATGTACCTGCAATTATTCTCATCTGTCAAGGCTTTAAGAACTTTTCATTGACTCATTTTACTCATGTATTGAAATCATTTACCTCAGTTTTTATTTTTACTATGCGTTTCTTTTCTCGCAGTTTGTAAAAAGGAATTTTAACGTTAATTTGAAAAACATCGTTATTTTTTATAAGAAAAAAATGAGGCTATTTTTAGAATTTAGGTATTTATAAAAAAATTGATTATTATTAGCATTAATAATATTTAGGTATTATTAAAAATTAGAATTTAGGTTTTGGTTATTTTAATTATATTGTTCAATTCATTTTTAATGTACCTAAACATTAAATTAAAAAAATATTTGCTGTATGATGTATACTTGCAGACTTTTTAATTAATTAGTTTTTTCATCGTTTCTTTCTCAAATATATGTGCAAATGCCTCGTATCAAATGCAGTATTCAGAAATGGATTGCCTTAACATCAATCGCTCGATAATTGTGAAGGTTATGTGACAACTATAATCAGTTTCATATCAAATAAATTCATTGTCATTTAATACAAAAATAATAATGGCAGGTACAGAAATACTCAACTGCCTCAAAAAAAAAAAAAAAAAAAAAAAAAAAAAAAATGCACTCTCACAAAGTGCAACATCTTTGCAGGAGGGTAACAGATTTTTTTTTTTTTTTTTTTTGGCACACTATTCGTTCTACATTATGTTTCCTTTTTTGTCTTAAGCAAATAATGAAACTACCGCTTATTTGTACTCCAAACAAGCAATTTTTTTAACAGAAAAATACAGTAGAATAAACAGTTCAATAAATTTTATTGTTTGTCATTTCCGAAACAGATTGAATCATCAAAATATCACTGTTATTCTCTGTATATCTATTCTTTCCTTTTGTTTCTGTAAATATTTTCCTTTCCCACAAACTGTTCGTTTTTTTTTTTTTTTTTTTTTTGCCAAAAACAACAAAAAGCCGAACACTGAAAAAGATAAAAATTTGTATTCGTAGGGACACTTATAAATTATATCAGCTTTACAAAAAAAAAAAAAAAAAAAAAATAATAATAATAATATATATATATATATATATATATATTAACCTAGATGCAACAGTACAGTATATCTAATGAAATAATTGAAGCATAATATTATGTTTTTCTAGTTCAGTTAATGAACTATTCACTCAAATGAACTTGAATTGGTCATTCACATGATAATAAAAATCATTATTGATGGGTTTCACTTGAATAGGTAATTTCATAAAGTAATATGTTAGAGTCATCGTAAAATTAAACATTATTATTATTTACGTATTCATTATTACATGAATATTAAATCAAGCAAATTGAAGTTTTAATCATAACACTTCCACATTAGTAATATTCATTACGAAGCAAATTAGATAAGTTAATTTCAATTAAATAAATAAAGATTTGGTTTACAAAGCATGCAATTAGTGTATGAATGAAAATAATTATCATATACGTCTCACATCTGTTAAAGCGAAACGCTTTTATAACACCTTTCATAACTTTCTTAAGATCTTCTGGAGGATAACGCTCCTTTCAAAACTTCACAAATATTTGAACACTAGTACGTATAACTCAAAATGAGAGCTGCGCCAGAAGCTCCACTATGAACATGAAAATCTCGTTTGATTGAAAGACGTAATTGTAAACTTCGAGAGTATTTTTTATCTTCCGGACTGGGCTTTGTAAGTCAAATTTGAGTCAAGAATGCCTTTAAGGAGACAAAAAAAGGCATTATGAGTAGCATGCTGAATTTGAACGAGGTCTTATAATAGGGCAACTAGAAGGTAGATTTTCTTTATGCGATATTACAAAAAGATTTGACAGAGATGTATCCACTGTGCATGATTGTTGGCAGTATTGATTATAGAAAGGTATTAGAGAGTTTTTGTATACCGTATTTTTATAATACGGCATTTTTTTTTCTCCCTAGCGCATGCTCATAGGAAACATTATTATAGCTACGCATGCGCAATTTCCTATGAGCATGCGCGCTAGGGAGAAATAAAATACCGTATTATAAAAATACGGTATACAAAAATTCACTATTGTCTCAAGAAGACCACTTTTGAGAGTGATCTATAGCTGTATTTGTCCCCTAGCTGATGGGAATCTTATTGCATCTGCACCATAAATACGAGCTTTTATTGATATCAGAATGACACAGAAAACGATAACAAGTCGATTACTTCAGAGACAGCTCCTAATCAGACGCCCCGCAGCGTTTCTGGTACTAACTCCAAATTACCGCCAATTGCGTCTTCAGTAGAGCTCAATAGAGGGTTGAATAGAGAACTGTTGTGTTCTCAAATGGCAGCCTTTTTTGTCTTGATGAGAATTGATGGTCTTATGTTGGTTATAAGAAGGTCAGATGAGTGCTTATGGCCAATCTGTCTGCGTCATAGACACATTGGGCCTACATCAGGGGTTTTGGTCTGTAGAGCAATTTCCTATGATAGCAGGAACAAAATCGTCAACAGAAAATTTGTACGTGAGACTGGTGATTAAACCGGTTGTGTTACAATTTTGGATCATTCTGCCAGGGTCTTTTTCCCAACAGGATAATACTAATATCCATATCTCTGTTATTACACAACAGGCTCTACAGAGTACAGACATGCTGCCTTGACTCGCGGGTTCACCAAACCTTTCTTCCATCGAGCACATGGGCGGCATTATTGATTGACAAATTCAGCGCCATCTCCAACTACCATGAACCGTTGCTGATTTCATTGACCAAGTGCAACAGATTTATAATTTCATTCCCCCAAATGACATAAACACTATACGGCACAATGCACGCGAGTTTGCCAACTTGCATTCAAAATCGTGCAGACTATATCAGTTATTGATGTACCTCCATTTAACATTTTAAATGGCTCCTCTCGTGCATACCTGTGACCTTGAAACTTATATCAAATAAACATGTTATTTAGACAGATGTTTTGTCTAAATTTCATTCCCCTTAAACTAATTTCTTCTCAGTGTAGGTATTTCATTTTCACCGGTGTATAAGAGGCATTTTGTGAGAAATTTGCTCTATAAAAATTTAAACATGATATGTTTTCTAACAAAATATATTTCTTTAAGATTATGACTTATAAAAAGAAAAATGCATGATTGTATAATCATAAATTTCAACCTTACATATTTATATCAATTAGTGCAAATTCACAAAAAATATGCATTATTTAAATCAGGTGTTTATGTCTTCGATACATAAAAAAATAATTAATAATAATTTATAAAAAAATAATTTTTCTGAAATAAAAATTTTATTATGAAGTTTTATTCTAAAATTTATTTTTTATGTATTAATATTAAAAGATATATCTTTTTACAAAAAAAAAAAAAAAATCAGTTTAAATGTCCGCAAGTTTTTTATTTAAATTAATATCATTAAAATCTTTTAATCAAAAATAATTATGAAGTTTAATATTTATTTATTTTTTATTTAATAAACATGAAGTTTCTTTTAATTAAAAAAAAAAAAAAAAAAAGACAAGTGCATACACACACACATACATAAAAAAAATATGTAAAAACATTCAATTTTTTGTGATTTTGAAATAAATCCTTGGTTGAAGAAGATGAAGTAGATTTTTCGAGTTCGGCTACATACTATAGATATATTTTTAATAATACCTATACATATCTTTATTTTGTAGTTGATTTTCTATCGACCTCTTTATGTAAATGAGAACCTTATGTTATATTCAATCATGCTGTGTGGCTATTTTATAGAGAAAAAAAAAACACCACACACATAGACTTTCACTTTTATTTCACATACACAATGTATTGTTTTTGCTAAATAAGGAATTTTTTACAACCTTAACAGCATATTATTTTTATTAACTTAAAATATATTCTCGTACTCAAATATTATAAAATAGCTCAAAACATTCACAGAAAATTATGCATTTTAAGTTAAAAAAATGCTACATTTGTATTAAATTAAATCTTATTTTTCTTAATAACAGAATATCTTCCATAAGATCTTCTTATATTTCTGATCCAAGGGAGTATTTTATAGTAAGTCAACACTTTGCTAGTAAAACAGTAGCTATCTTTGTTAATGATTGTATTATTGAAGGATATAGTTGAATTGACTCCGTAGCATTTATTTTAACGTTTATTTCATGAATTTTGGTAAAACAAAAAATTATTTTATAAAAGAGTAGGGAGTCGGATTTTTAAACCTACTCTGCTGACTCCTACACAGCACCTCTGTTGAAAAGTCATAAATGTAAAATGCAAACTCTTAAAATTATTAAAAGTGTAAAGATATTGAATAGTTAAATTTTATTCTTTTAAAAGATTTATTTTATTTCATACGGTCTAAAAATATTAGTAATAAACCTTTATTTCTTACAATTATTGACATTTGAAGCACGATCTGATTAACTTTATTTTTTAGCGAAAAAAAAAAAAAAATACCATTTTACTTCTAAGATATTTATTAAATCTTTTAAACTACTTTTTAAAGAATAAAGCTTTGTAAAAACACATTATAAATCATTGAAAGTTATTTTGTTCATCGTTTCCACTACAATATTATCGCTAGGTAGCGCTTTCGAAAACAGAATTTTCTAGCATTCTCTGACGTCATTCTGGAGTATGCTTTGAGGCTATGTTAAGTCTGTAGAAGTGATTGCCAATGAATTTTTTGTGAAAAGTATGCACATTGCTCTTTCAGCGGTTAGTGTCAATTACAGTGCTTGTGAATACACAAGAGGATTGGATATTTTAAAGATCTGAATTGCTGTGTTTTAACTTTTTCCACTGTAGCGGTTTTGGTGAGTGTTTTTCTATTGGATACCTTGCAGTATGTGAGTTGTTTACGTAGATCAGAGGATTTTTTTCTTGAAGATTATGTAAGTTTTGGGAGATGTCAAGTAAGCTCTTCAACGTCATCAATCAGATCCTGATACATATTTTACCAAATCGGCATTTGTAATTTTGAGAATTTATCTTAAATTACCTTCACAAATTTATATTTGTGCTGTTTTACAATCTTAGACTCGGATAATTTGTCTTGGTTCGTTTTTAAACTTGCATACCGCTCTCTTGACAGCTATAAGTTTGAAAACACAATTTATTTTTAAATCAGTGGATGATTATTTCATCTTAATTTAAAAGTGAACAAATAAACTGATGCTAAATCACAGCGTTCTCATACGCTGTTTTCGTTGACAGCTCATCTGAAATTTAACTGCGAGTGTTGTTAAAGCGCCAGATCTGAATATCTCCAATGATAACTGCTATGGTTGCTGGATATTATGAGCTCAATGGAAATGAAGTCTACCCACCAGGGACTGATGCATATGGTGAATATTGCTATGGCGTTCAAGATATGTGTAACCATATGCCTTGCACTTTCCATGGTAAGTAATTTTTTGATATCTGTTTAAAAATATTTAAACATGTTTTGATTATATTGAATACTTCATACAATTTTAAGCAGGCAATCAACTTGCAGGCAAATATTTTAAAGTTTGCTTCATTTTAAATTTTGTATTAAAAAATATATTCATTTAAATTAATTCATTGCAAGAAATGTTTCTTCCTGTTGGCTGTAAAGCAATCAGTATTGCATAATCGATTTGTTATCAACAAGAAACTGTATTTTCTTTACCAAAACAATGTTGACTGAATTTGTATATAATTTCATTTATCATTTTAAAACTTGTGCTAAGTAATAAATTTAAATACTTTGAAATGAATGCCATAATTTAATATTTTCAAAGTAATATTTTAAATACTCGCTTATTACTTTTTTTGGTAATATTTCATATTTTAAAAGTTTCAAGATACAGGAAGTACACATTTCAATACATCTTTATTTTGATGTTAAAATTTTTTAAAATAATGATTTCAAATGAATTTTGGTAGTAACTAAATTTTCTTGAAAGAAAGTTAATAGTTGTTAGACATATTTAATAACTACTATATTCAAAATTAGGCATTTAAATGAATTAATATGTCTTACCTTTTATTACGTTTATACTAAGTATACTGGTTTTCAAATTTTAATAAAGTGAGATATTTCAAACATGTCTTTGATTTACTTAGAATAAATGATCTTCTTTGCATCTGTATTATATGAATAATATTCGAGCAACACTAGTTCAGTAGTTTTGCTAAATGAATAATTAAAAAATTTTATTGAAATGAATGCAAAAAGTCACACTTAAAAGTGAAATTTTATATTGTAAGCTTTTGTAATTGCATTATATTTGTTGACAGTCATCAATGGCATGCCTTTTGACACTATATGTAGGAATTTGGATTATTTTAATATATAGAGTTTAATTACAAAACTACAAAAATCTTTTAGTCTTGACTTCCCTACCCAACTCATGGCAATGTGTGCAGGAGGATTGAAGTTTGAATCGGTTAAGTATGGTTGTAGTCGTTTGATTTCAGAAACGAGAAATATGATAGCTATTTTAATAATGTGTCTTGCATCGAAGGTCTGACATTGGGAGTTTTTTGGTTTTCTTTAATATGTACACAATTGTGTGGCAATAAATAGAACCCAAAAGTCCTTCCCTTCATCCATCTGGGCTGATCATGGTATTCATGATGCCCGCCTGTGTCCCACCCTGGCGTTTCTAACTGATAGGTGGCTACGTAGCCCTAGGTATGGGGGGCAGGGAGATGCGGAGAAAAAGTCTTGGTTCTTAAATGCTCATTAAATTGTAATAATGCCCGTATAATTTTTAGATTTCTGTATTAATTATTTCTTAATTTTATTTGCCTGTTTCCTCATTTCTTTTTTTTTGATGAAAATATAACAATTTTCCCTAAAACGAAATAAAATTTTCTGAAAAATGAACTATATTTATTATTTAGTTGTCGAGATATCAAGACCTTGCTATTTACTTCACCTGGGATATGGTATTATATTGTCACTAATTAAAATCCATTGTTAAAATCATTAAAAAAGTGTCATGCACACATATATAATAAGTGTTTGAAATTTATTTTTAAATTGATTTTTTTTTAAGGAACATTTTAGAAAATGGTTATTATTAACTTTACCTAACATTTTTAGAGTACAAGGAAGCAATATGTCATTTGACTTCTGTTTGAAATAAATTATTTGTTAATAGTTTAGGAAATTTAGTTTATTATTTCTTTTGTTGGTCAATTCCTGATTCATTATGTTAATTTTTCCTGCCATTTTTATTGTCTTCTTAAAAAATTTGTACTTTTTCTATGAAATTTTAGTTTTCACCTCAAAAACTTTTTAAAAATATTAATAGAAAATTTGATATTTTCTTTGTGTCTACTTGAATAAGAAATTTTATGAGGAAAAAGAATACTTTTTCCATTATAAAGTTTTGATTTATAAAGAAATCATAAAAATTCTTGTTAAATTCATAAAAGAAATTATCAATTTATACTCTACCACAGAGAATTAAACAAACTGAGGGTTATATATGATTGGTATGAAAATAATACTGAAATTTTTCTATTGTAGCAAAATCAAAATGTTAATACACAATAAAAATTGGATCACTAAAATCTTTTAATTCAAAAATATTAAATCTGAAACATATATCCATTATTTCATCATAATTGTTATTTTAATTAAAACAATTAACCTCACAAGCTGAAATGCTTTTAAATTTATTAAAAAATAACCACTTAATAATTTTAATATAACTAATAACTAATTAATAATTGTTTTATATTTTTAAAGAAAAAAAAAATAATTTAAATTTTTTTATTAATGAGTTGTGAATAATTTTTATTACTCATGTAGTTTTTAATTATAATATAAAAAAAGCATACACAGAAAAAAAATAGAGAGAAGGGATCATTTAGAAAACCTATTAGTCAGATACAATATTACTGGACATATTAATATAACAAGACATACAATATTTGTTATATATAAATTTTTATGTGCTTTTAGAACAATTAGTTTAAAACAAAAAGCGATGATACCATTCATTATATATAAATTTTCATGCGATTCATATTTAATAACTTAAAAATGATTTTATTCCATATCCTAAGTATGTATAATCTGCACCCCTATGACAACCAAAAATAATACAAATATTAAAGGCAAAAACTGCTTTGGCAATTCGAAAAAAAATTCCTGGTAAATTAAAAAACAGGGCAAAGAAAAAAAAAAAAAACTGCCTGAAAACGTTAAGAAACAAGTTGTCTGTGAAATTAGTAAATCATAAAGTTTTTTTTTAATCTTTTAGTTTAACTTAATTGTATTCTAAAAAATAACTTCTTTAAGGAATACATACCCTTGGTATAGTATAAACAATGTTATTTAAACACTTGCTAGATGATTGGATTCAAATCAAAATGTATCTAGCCATGTATTCTAATAATGTGGAAGAATTGAATATCCTTTTCATTTAGAGTTGTTAAGGAGTAAAATTTAACGATTGTGTGTATAGAACTTTTTGCCCTTGCTTAGCCATTTTATGAATGGTTTTAGTTAAACCCTGAATTTTTAAATATTTTTCTTCTCTTACTCTGATTGTATTTTATGGGATATCAATTCATTCATCAGACTTCTTAATGTAAAATAATTTAGCCTAAAAAATAAGTTTAAAAAGGAAAAAGTAAGGATTTTCGAGAATAATTTTAATTGTATGCTTTTACTAAGATGCTGGATTTGCTAAATTTATCTTTTTCAAAAATGGACGAGCTTTTGAAAAGTGAATTGCTTTAAGGTAAGGTTATTTACTGATTAACAGGAAGAAATACAATCTCTTTGATGCAGTGATTATTATTTTCACATTTTGCCAGTTTGTTGTGTGTACATGAACCAAGATTTGTACCATTTTTATACAAAAAAAAAAATTTTTTTTTTATTGTAAGCTTTTATTGTATATTTTTGCTTATGAAAATAAATATTGCCTGGTAACCTGGTTGCCCTATAACCTATAATATTTTGGCAGAGGGTAATACATTTTTATTTATTTATGATGAGATTTGATATCCTTTTATAACTATTATGAAAGAATTTATATTTACTGGCTGTTACAGAACTTTATAATGCTTAATTGTCTGCATTGCACAAAAAGTTTAAAATATGTATTCATAAAAAATAGCACCTATTCCTTTCCTATTCATATTATTGCTATACAATATCAAACGAAAACACAAATCAGCTGCATTGCAAAAATTTGATTCACTTGTGTTTAATTTTTTTTTTTTCTCAATAGTTACTTTTAATTCTTGGGGTAAAAAGAATAGTACCAGCTTTTTTCAATATTTTAAGTTTTTAATATTTTTGTTAGATACAGCAATTACCATAATATTTTGTGAGTAATATTTTGCCAAAATATTTTGCAGCTTTTAAAATAGCATGGCATGTGTGTAGATATACTCAAGGCCAATTTTTTGTTGACAATTATTACACATTCTGCTTCTGTCTATTGATTTTCAAGCCTTTGTATTCCATGTTCTAAATTGTATAACTGTTTTGGTTGTAATTCTGCATTATAGATTTCATAGATTTATAGTCTGTGATTTTGATTTGTGGTTCTTCTAATTTGTATCATAATTCAGCATTTGCATTTAATAAAGGGATGCTAATTAAAGATATATTTGAATTAGTTGTCAGTGTTAGTTAGCTAGTTTATTGATTATGTATTTGTCTTATTGTTTCTTTCTTACTCTCAATATCATGCTTTGTCCACTGCAAATGAGCAGTTGCATCCATAGCATTTGTGTGTGCTTACCATTGCCAGATTCGCTAAATTTATCTTTTCCATAAAATGGGTGAGCTTTTAAGCAAGTCAAGTGAATTGCTGTAAGCTAAGGCTTGCACTGATTAGCAGGCTGAAGTCCAATCTTTTGATGCAGTAACAATAATTTTTTCATCGAGTGTTATAATGCAGTAAATTATATCATTATCAAATACCATCACATTTAATTACCTTATATTGGGCTAATTATACAAGAAGCTTAACCATACAATTATATTGTGGGACATAAACAATGCTTTATTACAAAAATGTGTATCTTAGTTCTCAATAGGTAGATCTTCTCATATGCTATCTAGAACAAAATGTAGCATAAAAATGTTCATGTCTAAAGTGAATCATAGATTAAATTAGATTTTACTTGTGTACTAAGATTTAATTTGAAGGCAGTATGAACAATTAAGGCAACTGTTTGTCTATTAATAGCTTTTTAAAATTGTTTTTGATGGTGCCATTTTATGAAATAATAATGTCATTATCCTGTGATTTATAAATCGTTACAATTATTTTCATTTTTGAGGCATATTAAGAAAATAATAATTTTTAATTAACATATTTATTTTAAATTTACAAGTTGTTTATATGGTTGTTTACTATCTAAGCTTATGTGAAAAATGCATAATTTTTTAAAATATAAATAAAATATTATTAAGAAAATCAATTTCTTTATGGTAACTGACAAATTAAAATATAACATTATTTATCTGTTTTAGTAATTTTTTTAGCATTATGTACATCAAAAATATTAAGTAATAAACTACATTTATAAAAGGTTTTTTTTAAATTTTGTAATATACTAATTTCTAATTTTTCCGACATTAAAGATTGAATAAAAACTTTTTAATTGAATTTTGCTTAAACCAGTTAAAAATAATTAGACATTGGTTTTATTAATATGCTGTCTTTTAGATTGATTGAATTTGTTTATATTTGACATGTATGTAATAAATTATTTATGATAATTTTTAATTATCTTTTTATATATCTGTATCAAAAAAAAAAAATTCAGTTCTTTTAAATTATCATTAGATAAATTAATATTATTTTTATGATATAGAAAGTTTTTGATTCATAAAACACATTTATTGGCAGATTTTGAACATAATCTTATTAAAATTTATGGTGGGATTATTAGCAATTCAAAAATATTTATTTAATTTGAATGAACAGCTAAGAAATTAATAATTGCTCCAACCAATACTAATTTTATGAGAGAGAGCTATTTCCTTAAATCTGAATAATTTATATTTGGTTTTCTGTAAATTGCTATTAAGTGTTTTTATATATGAATGAATTAGTTGATTTAGTTTTTTACCGGAAATTAATTAAAGAGTAAACACGGATATGTCTTTTATTGTCTTGAACTATTTCTCTTGTCCATCGCGGTCGTTTGATGTCTTTTATATGGGTTCGTTGTTCGTATATTTTAGCGTTTTTCTAGACTGAAAGTAAAATAGGTCTGCGCTTTTTTATTAAGCGAGGAGACTAAAAATAGATTTCTTTTGTGTTAGGATGAGGTCTGATGCTCGTTTTATTTTTTGCATTTTTCTCTATTGTCTGCGATTGGGGATATTTTGAAGACCCTTTTTCTGATCGACCGCGCCAGCAAAAGTATTTTTCGGCTACTCTTATGGCGGAAATATTTTGCAGAAATATAATTTGCGGCTTTTCAGAAATTAGATTGGCTTCAATCATGCTATTTCTTTTGTTCTTATTATAATTTCGTTTTTATTTATATTCTTTTTGTTAATATTTTATTTTTAAAATTGATCTACCGAGTCACGACCAGCACATATTTCTTTATTTTATCTGATAAATAGGAAATTCATTACTCATGTATACTTTTTTAAGGTACTTTTTAAGGCACAATCAAGAATATAATATCTAGTTATACATATTTATAATTCAATATAGCGTGCTTTATATTTGTCTTCCAGCATGTGCAATATAACGGGTGGGCTGTTTGCAATATAACAGGAGAGTTATTTTGATGTTTTTCGCTTTTACGAAGCATCCGGTTGCGGGCAAATAAATGAAATGTTTTATTTCCACTATCAATTCAACACCGAAACTAGTTTTAATTGCACGGTGAAAATTTTCAATTATTCCTTCCATGATTATTCTGAAACGAACACCTATCAACAGTCTTTCCATAGAAGTTGTGCCGAGAAGGAAGTTGTTGACCTTGACATTCTTGTCTGCATTCTTCATTCTTTTTGATTTATTAAGAATTCTTTTATAAAAGTAAACTACTATTATTTCGGCATTTCATTTTTCCGTTTTCTCCCCTCCCCCTACGGAATTATTTTTGGATCAAATGGTAGCTGACTGCACCCCTCCCCTCCGGTCCTGCCTTTTTCTTTTAATGATGCTTTTGTGTGACGGGTTTTAATACGAGATTTTTAATGTTTGTTTTTACTTTTGTTCATATAATTAGTCGTGTGTCGCATCAAGGTTTCGTTTTTAATTTACTTCAATTTTTCTGTTAAATCGGAACTATTAATAAAATTATAGTATGCTTGTAAATTTCTTAAATATATTTAATGAGTGATTAATAAATAAATAGTAATAACTAATATATTTTCAGTGGCATAAAAAAATGTACTATATCGGAAAAAAATTACGTGTATGATCTTTCTATTTTTTAGTGGTAAAAATAAAAAATTCTTTTACATAGATATCATATTGAAGTGTATTAAACAGTACAGAATTCAGACTATTTTTCTGAGTTTTAAATTGCAATTATTTTTATTTATGTTAATTTCTGGGTTATTCCAAGGTTAAATTATTGAAAGCTCTTGTGAAGGTTTTTTGTTCAAAAAAGAGTTTTTTGTACTTAAAATAACAAGACTTTTAACTAATTAAGACTATTAATTAGATTACTAACTAATTTATCACTCTGCAGATTTAGTGCTTTTAGTATTTTTATTATGATTTTATATTTAAAAAGAAGTGATTTAAATGTCAGTATTTTTAGCTGTTGAGTTTAGCTTGGTCGAATTTTTACCTCAGTAATACAGGCTAACTGGATGTGAATGAACTTCGTTGTTTAAAGTTCAGGCCTGTTTATTCGTCTAGCGTAAACTTCTGATAAAAATTTCATGCGCCGTATGACTGTGCGAGCTGTGATCTGTTTTCAGATTTTTTTCTCTTAAATTTTGGAGTTTTTTTTTTTTGTTGTATTTCTAAAATATTGATTTTGCTAAAAAAAAAAAAGGACAAATTTTTTTTGTACGGTTGTTGTTGTTTTGTTACAGTTGATTTTGTCAATCAGCGTTTTTGATTTAGCTTAATTTTTTTTTATTGGAAAGTTATTACTATTTTAATTTTACTGCACTGGAAAATTTGTCAGTTACTTGCTTTTAAAGGCAACCTTTATATAAACATAGAATATGCTACCAGTTAATTTCAAATGGAATGCGAGAATCTTCCGGTTAATGTTTTTGAAATCCATATTAAAAATATTTTCGAATTGTAATTCTTCTAATTCCATACTAGATAATTTGAAAATAAACAATTCCAAGAAATCGGTATACATTGCGTAAATTAGGTCAACGATCTTTTTTTCACCTTAGCAAAAATATGAACAAACATTTTTAGAAAGTAAAGTAATTATCGCGCATTAAAAAAAACATTCGGTATAAAGTTCATTAAAATGTTCAACCCAAATTATTATGGCAGACTAAACATTCGAATAAAAGAAATTTCTCTGTACGAAAGCTTTATTAATGGACGCGAAATGACACGGCTGTACATATAAAAAATCACTATAGTTATTCATTTCAGTGTGATTCAAGAAGTAGTACGCAGACAAATTTTGCACATGCAACAACAAAAATATTTAAAAAAAGAAAAAAAGCTGTCATTCGTTCCGTTAACAATATTTAGAAAATCGATGCTAGTAAATAGAAAATATTCTTAGAATTCTGCAGAAAGCAATATTATGCTGCAGTTAAAACTGTATACCATTTTTTGCCGAGTTTAGTTGAACTTTCGTTTACACAAAATTATGTTTCCAAGCTATTGGTTAAGTTGCCCATTTTGTGTTTAATTCTGTATTAAAACGTTTTTGAAAATGGCCGGTCACTTTTGAATACCTAAAAACACGATTATGGCAATTTAATTTGATGGGTAGCAATTTCGTTTTCATTTGTATACTAAGTAAAAATATTTTCTTTATTAAGGTGTTATTATTTACTGATTTTATAGATTTGCATTAAAAATTTTTTTTATTTAGACTGAAGAATTTAATTTATCTTTCAGCAAGATAGTGATATTAAACAATAGCAACCTAATTTATGCAGCTTATGCGGTTAAATGATTTATGTCTTAAAGTTCTTAAAAAAATGATTATTAAATTTCTCAGCAGTTTATGAAGATATTAAAGAAAAAAAAGATAATTTTTAAAGATATTCTAAATTGAATATATATTCATTTTTTTTTTCAAGATTGTCCTTTATTATAAATAGTGAATCATATAGAAGCATGTTGTAAATTATTGATGAAAACGATCTAATGTATTTATTTCATATAAAACTTTCATAATATGGATTGAAAATAAAGCTCACAAAGATTATAGATTCTAGTAAAGGTCAAGAAATTTTGCATTTTCAATCTGTGTTCTGTTTTCACTGATTCCAAAATATTTTTAGCTCTGTTCAGTTGTTGTCTCAAAATAGATTCACCATTATTTCATGGAGCTTTAGTATTGAAATCATTTACTTTGAAGGCAATGGTCGTACCGGTTAAAAAGTTCCAATGTGTTTGAAGAACCATTAAACCTCCACATCTTAAAGTTAATTAAAATATTTGCACAATTGAGATTGCTTAAATAAGCGTTTAATTTAATAAAAGCTAAGATAGCGAATGGAGCAGGGGCTGTAGTATTATTGAATAAGGTAATTTTAATTGGTGTAAATGTAAAAATTCTTTTTTTTATAAATGTTCGTTTGAAGTGTTAAGTGGGTTTGCTGTCTGCCTCTTTTTCATTAAAACCAAATTTACATGCAAAATAAAAATACGCAATAAATTAATGAGAGTTCTCAAAATTATTCCCATACTTTGTGACAAACAAGATCTAGTTGCTACAAAAAGATATGCTGTTCAATTTTTTTATCTTTACTAGTATCTATGGTCTTGTGCGGTTTTTGTTTTTAATATTTATTTTGTAAGAATTTGTATTCATGATTCATTAATTTCTCATTTAATTTTCTCTCGAGCTTCCTTAGTTTAATAGCAATATTGCTATATGTTTATTGCTTGAAATTTGTATTACCCTTTTTTTTTTTTTTTTTTTTTTAAATGGGATTGAAGAATGTCATGTACATTCAATTCTGGATATGTGCTTAATTTATAAATGTTCAATTAACATTTTTTAATATTTATTTACGGACGTTAAATTTGTCACTTTTTATTAAACATTTTATATTTTGTGTTCTTATTATTATTCCACCTAGATCAGATTCACGAGATTGGTAAATGTTCAGAAAATTCATGAGTAATGTTGATTATTTAAAGTTAAGATGATAGTCGAATAATGTAATGACGATGATGTCCATTTTATCATTTTTATATCCAAATAGGAAACAAATTTTATTATTCAAGTAACTGTCCTTTAGTACGAACAGAAATTTTTGGAATGTTAACGATTTTTAACATTTAAAAGAAATGATCAATTATTATATTCATCTTTAGTGTCAATTTTTAGAACTTGGAAGACGGTATGTGACAGTTACGGTTAAAACCACCGACAGAAAACTCTCAATTTTCCCATCAAAATTGTGATTCTAATACATATTGGGAGCGAAACATGTTTTGAGGAACTGTTTAACGTTTAATTGAAAAAATAAAAATAAATAATAATGTTCGAATACTGAGGTGAATGGCTTTGTTAGTGAAAAAAAGGCACAGTAAAAAAAAAAAAGTTTGATTATTTGCGTTTCGAATGCGCAGTCGTAGGTTTTAATAGTCTGAGATTGGAAAGTCTTGTGGCTGGAATACTTGGAAAGTTCGTTTACCTGTACTCTGACCGCGTTCTCGTAGCTGAAGAGTGGTGTTTCAGTCCACTTTTCGCCATTGTAGACGATTATGTTAAGGAGAGCAACGTGCCATTTTTGTTTTTTGCAAAGTTATTGTTCGTAATGACTGAACCATTTTCTCTCATTCTTTTTTTCTTCTCTCTTCCAAGCTTTTTTTACCTGTTCACTTTCCCCGGCATGTCAAGATTCGAACAAATATTACAAGCGTTGATGGGACAAAGAAGTGTGTGTAATTGAGGTGTTTTTAACATGTTAACTCAAAACCTCTTGATGAATGAATATTTCAGTTGCCTTCTATTTTTTTTTTTTTCCTGTAATCTGTTCTCATTTTTACTTGAGCGTCTTATTGCTGTGGAATATAAAAATTGTCTTTTTTTAGTGTTGGGATTCTAACATTAATTATCATTAAAAAAAATTTATTTTTTTAATATTCTGTAATTTACATTGTTATTATTATTGCTTCTTGATATAATACAAATTTTGTTTTGGAAAACTAAAATAATCTGAAAATATTCTTTGAAAAATATGATTTGAGGATTTATTTAAAAAAAAAAAAAAAGAAAGAAGCCTCGTTGCGTCGGATCAAAATGGTTGGCTGGTCGATTGCCAAAAAGCGGCGAGTTGGTTCGTCATGAACTTTGGTTGTGAATGAATGGAACAGCAGCGAGGGCATCCTGTTGATTTCTATACATAGTTCTGGATGGAGTACGGGACATAATCAGAAGATAAAGTAAACAGTGCTGGCGTGTAAACATCTCTCTCAAACACCCAATCTTATCATTGTTGGAGGGTTACATAACTTGTTTGCGTCCTGCTTCATTTCTTAATTGATAGGTAAAGGCAGAGATCGTTCCGCTTTCTTTTCTTTTTTTTTTTCAATGATCTTAACCACATTCGACAGTGTTGAGATTTACAGTTTCATAAATGTAAAGGAAGGATACATTCTAATTTACATTATTATCCTTAATTGCGTATGACCTGCATAAAGCACATATAATTTTCCTATTGTAACATAATGATAACTAAAGTAATTGTTAAAATGGATTATCATGCGAATACGTATATATGTTCGTGATGAGTTACTTTACCCAACACATTTTAGTGAAGGAAAGGCTCGGTTAAAGTTTTACACAAACAGATAAAATTAATTTCAAGTATCCTTTTGTTTCAAATTTGTGAAAGAAAGTCATTTTGATTTTGTTATTTCTCCCTTCCCTCTGTTATTTGTGTACTCTTGTAGAAGTTTGAGATTTTTTTGTTTTGTAAAAATGTATTAAATGTAATATTTTAAAATATCAATTATTTAGATGAAAAAAAATATTCATTTACTGTCTTTTGTATAATAAAAGCGGGATCGACAACCGTGTGTGAAACCTGTATTAAAAGAAACGAAAGTCGCTTTTCATCAGAAATTGCCAGCATAATAAAGCATGCGGTTTTGTTACAGGGTTGATGTCTCGTTTCATTGGAAATCCTTTCTGAAACAGTAAAACAAGTATTTGATTTTTTTTTTTTTCCCTTCTTGTTTTTAAAAGCAACTTTCTTCATGTTTAAATACAAAAGATCCCATTTGAGATGTGCATTTTGAGTAGTCTGCTTTTATTGAAATATTTGGCTATGACGTTTGTCGAATAATTTAATCTTGAAATTTTAAATATCATGATTAAACAATGGATTGTTCTTTTCATGTTGTTGTTCTAATGCAGCTGGCAATACAGAGACAGTTGATCTTTATGCCATAACCAGCAGCTTGGAGGTAGACTACGGACGCGAGTCACATTACCCCCACAACGCTCTACGATCCTGTTAGATCGGGACCTACGGTTTAAAGTGGATTTCGAATCACTGCTACTACTCTACACTACACTGTGCCCAGAGCTGAGTTGCCCCTTTACTGTTTGGAAATGATGTGGTTGAGAAGTCTGACTGGTATCCGTGATGTCCAATTTCAGAGGAGACCGGGACCTACGGCTTAAAGTGGATTCGAACCCCTACACACATTCATGATTTCGCCGGTACTGAACCCGAAACCCGCGATACCGTGCGCCAGAGGGCTAGCCACTCGGCCATCAGACCCCTCTTTGTTCTCTTCATATCTATGTCAATTCGAATTTTTTAAATTTTTATCTTTGTAAAGAAACATTCTGATTTTTTTTTTTTTTTCTAAATAAGTAAGCACCTTCGCCCCCTCGTGTCACCGTCAACCCTTGATCACTTGGTTTTTCTCCCGGGCGCCACCACTTGGATGATGCTACCACCCACACTTGCATGGAGGAACAACTGCTGCACCAGTGACATATTTAAAAGTGAGCAAGACGCGTCGCGGGGTGGGAGAGGATCGCTCTTTGTTGCAGTCGCCGCTCCGTATTGACCTGGATCGAGGCGTCCATTGTTGCGCAGAGACAAAAGTGCATTCCATCACACCTGAACCGTGCTATATCCGTCGGCGTCGCACTATTCGGAGAATTTATTTCTCGTGCAGAGGATGCTCTTTCGCCGAAATGTTAATGCCGGACATTCTTATGCTAATCCGAATCTGTATAGTGCAGTAGAGGCCGGCGCTTTCTCATTCGGCGAGTTCGCGCTTGCATGTTCTTTATTGACCAACTGTCACATTTGTATTTTGATTTGGAGATCCGCGCTGCCGCCCATCTTTTTGTGTGCTGCGGGCGTGGCTTGTAATCGTAAATGTCGACTTTTAAGGTGCGCTGTGTTGTATGATTCCTCGGATGTTGGTTCTTCTGTCAGTTCTTTGAAAATTTAGACTTTTAAAAGGGTGCAGAAACAGGGAGAGGTGGAGGAGAGAGAGATCAGTCACCTTATGCAACAGTTCGATTTTCATATTCTTTACAGGCTGAAATGAGTGCATAATAGACAATGCAAACCTGCATTCCATACATCTTCAGCTCTTCTCCATCTTCATTTCTGATATGCCTACTAGATTCAATACCATTACAGCAATTTATGCAGATGATACTGCAATTCTTTGTAGAAACAAAAACTCTAAATTTCTTGCCTGCGCATTAAACATCTAAATGACCTTTCTAAATGGTATGACAAGTGGAAAATTGCTCTTAACATTAACAAAACCGAAGCAGTGTTCTTCAGCAAGAATCAAAAATATAAAAACCGTCCATCTACCTCAAAAACCATCTTATTAGCCACAAAATATTTTGGAATTTGTCTGCATAAACATCTAAACTGAAATTTTCATTTTAACTATGTCAAACAAAAATACAGAAGAAACATTAGACGACTCGATAGAGTCGAGAATGCAGAAACTCGAGCATTGTATGCTCGTGTCTTATTGCAAGAGACTCGAACATGAGTAGACATAATAAACTTCTGATTTTCCCCTCTATGCTTCGTCCTCTCCTCACTTATGCTTGCTCAGTATGGCCTTTGCCGCTAATTACAATACTAAAATCTTGGAACACAACAAAATATGACCATTAGACAAATAACGAATGCCAATTGGTTCATAATAAACGATGACATTCAAAGATCCATCTCCTTGCTACCTCCCAATAACTGAAAAAAAACTTACAGAAATATTCTTCAATAATTGACAACCACCATCGTCTGGTCATTCAAGAGATCGAACGCTATGAGGTGCACTCTAATTTTAAAAGACCTAGGAATATCCTGCTCTAACCTACCTAAATTCAATTTTGAATTTGTAGACTTTTTTTAATTCTCTCAAACTCCCTTTAACTTCCAGGCATTGCCAATGTTTTCATTTTTTATGTTTGCCACCGCCGGAGATGGGGACAGTGAGCTCCAATAATCTTCAACATCTTCTTATTCCATATATCTTGAAAAAGATTTTCTTCAGTTCTGATTATCTTGTGTATGTAATTTTAAGACTAATTTTGTTTCTCATCTTTTTTTTTTTTTAATTTGAAGCTTTGCAATTGGTATGCTTTAAATTACTTTTCATTAAGAACTTTAAATATTAATACTGATGAAGTTTTTCTTAGTTTAGAACCGCACACGTGTTTCGAAACGGATTCGTTCACTGCGTTGCCAGCAATTTTTACCAATCTTTTTTATTAAAAAAGTAAATTACATTTTTTTTTATTGTGCGTTTTACATTTGTGTTTGCATTATTATAATAACCGATATTTTTTTATGTAAATGTAATTTTAAAACTGCTTGTATTACAATGGATAAGATAAAAAAAAATTATTTTTAAGTCTCTTGATTCAACCTATCTTTTTATTTCAATCCATTTGATCTTGTGATAATGAAATTCGTACTATTAACACCGCTGCATGCCTACATTCTGTAATTTTTTAAAAAATATAATTTGATTTTAAAAATCCCGCGGAAATTTTTATTTAGTTAACTTACTTTCAACTCATATCAAAGCATATAAACTTCTCCCATAAATGATAATGCTTTTTTTTAAATTTAGCCGCACTTTGTTTTAGTAACCTTAACATCAATATTGAGTCACAAAACATTTAATCTTAATAGTTGATATTGTTTGCTCCCTTACAATACATTGTATTAATAGCTTACAAAAGTTCTTCGATTTGCTATGTTCATTAGGAGATATCTTTCAGCAATGCGATTTTGAAATCTGCTGCTCTGTAAACTTTTATTATTGGCAAACAAATACAGCCGTTACTTGCAAATTTTTTGTTTGATTTGTTTCACGTTTATGTCTTCTCAATATGAAAATGTGAGAGTCCTTCCTGCATAAAATGTATTTGTCGCTGATCTTATTTTTGATTGTTCTTTAGATTTTTCGAGTCATGTATTCCAAAAATGTTCTTTTCAAAAAAAAATAATTGGCTCTAATGTATTCTATAATACAATTAAAAAATAAACTTTTCTAAACATGTATCATTTATCGAAGAAGTTTGGATGCTTTTATGAAAGTGTTAGTAAAACTTCTTAAGCATATGGCGGCCTCATGCCCAAGTGGCTAGCGCTCTGGTCTTTGGTACCACAGGCTTCAGGTTTGAATCGTGGCGGTGGCATTGATGTTTATTAGTGGTTCCGAATGAGGGGCCTGATGGCTGAGTGGCTAGCGCTCTGGTGCTGGGTATCACAGGTATCGGGTTCGAGTCCCGAGTTGCCAATTTATGTTTGTAGTGGTTCGGAATCCACTTTAACCCGTAGGTCCCGGTCTCCTAAGATCGTAGAGGTCATATAGCCCAATCAGACTTCTTCTGACTCGCATCATTTCCAAACTGTAAAGGGTCAACTCAGCTCTAGGTACAGTGATATGGTGTAGTGTAGTAGCAGTGGTTCGGAATCCACGTTAAGCTGTAGGTGCCGGTCTATTTAGCGTAAAGTGAAAAGTTTAGCACGAAATGACCGTAGAGCGACAAACCTTAAGCATTTGTTTAAAAATGAACAATTTAAATCGATATAATTCATCACGAGAATGATGGTCCATTACGACAGATCGACATATGTGGCAATTATCTTTTACAGTTCTTATACCAGAAACAAAATCGTAATTTATATCGCAAAGAACAATTTTGAATTGTATTTATAATTATTTTTAGCCTATAAGTCAGATAAATGCAATTGGTTTCTAAACAGGCTATTTGCTGGCATTTATCAAATTCGCTTCTATGTTGTGTAGAATCTGTAGAAAAATAAACTATAATTTTAAAAGTACTCTTAAAAAAATAATTAAACAAAATTTTTTTTATCCTTCTAGTTGCATCATAAAGTGTCTGTTTAGCCGTTTATTCGCCACATCGTTAAAATTTATCAAAATTTTCCTAATTTTGTTGAATAAGCCGATTTTTTTTTTTTTTTAAATGCAAAACATGAAAGATAGCGGCAACAGTCTTGCGAGTCGGAGGAAAAATCTGTTCAAATTGTTCCCGTAATGTAATAAAGCAGTTTTAAGTTTCAGTCGCGACGGCGTGCTGACCACCCGATTCATTTATCACAGACAGTCGTCGCATCAGCTCTATTGCAAAAACCCTTTTTTTTAAATCATTTTCAATTTAATATGTTTGTATATGGAACTGGGTTTTTCCCCTCTCACTTCCTCGTTGTAAATTTGTAGAAATTGAAGATGCGGCCATTTAGATTTGTTTACACTATTAGCCCCAAGTTGAGCTTATTAAGATACGTCTCGATCCACTATCTGATGCAATTGAAATATTTATCATGATGTCTCATGCGTTTCTTTTCATATTTTTTATTTTTTTAAGACCCTAAACCAAACAGTTCCAATGATGGTATCTGCAGATAGTACATTTATACCTACATAGATTTTTATAAAGCAATGCTTCCTTACGTAATGTCAGACAACCGTGATTTGTGCGACACTGTCATTAATTTCTGATTTGAAGTCAGGAAAATGCTATGATTTTTTTTTTTCGAAGTGGAATATCCCTATGCATCTGTACTATTTATTTTCGATACATATATATATAATTTCAGACTGAAAAATAAAAAATAGAAAAAAATACAATGAACTCTATAAGCATTTTAAAATTTTGTTATTTCATTATGCATCTGACTTAAATTGAATTGAAACAGATATTTTTGTAATTAAATTGAGTCGAAAATGAATTCATGTTGGATACAATTGTATTTTCTCACTTTTTAAATCTTTGCAATTGCTTTTGGCTGGAAGATTGTTTTTCAGTGGATTCCCAGTCATTGGGGTGCCTGGAATTGAAAAGGTCGACCTCTTGGCCAAAAATGGTTGTTAGTCACCACAGCTACAATTTCTTTTATCCGCTCATCAATTTGGTTCTGAGTTAAAGTAAATAGACAAAAACTCTCGATAGGACACGATTTTCTCAATAAACACTTGCACCTCATTGGCATAGCTACTCATGATGTCTGTACTCGTCGGGTAAAGCCATGGACATTTGACAACATGCACTGCACTTGTTTTTGTGACTTTTAATTCTGACAACTTTACCAAGGCTCAATTTTAGAGGGCTGCTAGAGTTCTTAAGGCGGGTATCACTACAGTTTGATGTAGGGAAAAGAAAAAAAAAAAAAAAAAAAAATCTATGATACACATAGATTCTTTTTCTTACTTGTACTAAGTATGTCATTTAATAATTTTAATATATAATTTATTTTCATAAAGTAAAGTTTATTTAGAGAAGTGTCTACAAAACCATATTAAAGGGTATGGGGGGGGAGATTTAAAAACTAATGCTGAAATAAAGATGCTTAATAATTCTATGCAACTTCTTATTATATGTGTAGACTTACTACATCAATGTTAGGGAACTAATGCCTTTTGAATACTTACTATTTGTTTTAATGTGCAATAGCAGTTATCATATCTTTATTTTTGTAGGTACTAATTAAAAACATTCCCCCCCCTTGAATGGATAGTTTGTAGTTCCCACTGAAATGAAAGCAAAATGTATCACTTCTTATTCATTGCCCATTGTGTAAGCTGCCTAATTTTGTAACTCCTTTTACGGCTCCAAGTGTGAAGCAGAATGAGTCGAGCGAGAGAGTGCAGGTCTTTATCGTCCAGATTTTATAATCATTAACCCACAAAGAGCCATTTCCTGCACGATTGTGATCGATAGCAAAAGCGAACTGGACTCTTGTTGGCGGATAGAAAGCCGGCCGAGAGCCGGAAGCAGTTTTAATTTCTTTTATTTCCATCTTTCGGTGATAGAAATCTCACCTGGAGGCTTCCAGAAAATGAAAACACGTGCTCTCGTGCGATCTGATTTCTCCCCGCTTTCTTCCGATTTTTTTCTTTTCTTTTTCTTATCCACCATTGTATTGGGTTACTTTTTGTCTTCTGCAGCAGTAGTGTGTTTTTTTACTTTTTTATCTGTCTCTCCAAGTCTGCTGTTTACTGGGTTCGATGACCACCGCAATGAGTTAATGAGGCGAGACTCTTAATGGCGACCTTCTCTGCAAAAAAAAGCATGGGGGAGGACCGCCACTCTCGGACAGGGTCTTGAACTTCTTCGACTGCTGATATTTAATAGAAAAATAAACATTTGCATTGTTTTTTCCGTTGAGAATTCAGATGGCTTAAAAGAAATCAACGCAACTGTTTAAATACCTTTATAATTGAATTTCCTTGTGATATAAAATTGTGCCTCTATTATGTGGCAGAGTGGCTAGCACTCTAGCCTTTGGTACCATAGACTTCAGGGTCGAATCCTGGTGGTGGCAAGGATGTTTGTGAATGGTTTGGAATCCACTTTAAACTGTAGGTCCCGGTCGGTTTAGTCTAGTGTGCAGAAGATGACCGTCGAGTGACAAACCAAACCTCCATTATGTTGTATCAGTTTCGTATGCACGCTGTTATGCTGTGAAAACGTATGCATTTAAACCCCATTGATTCTGTAAATGAAAGTTGGGGATACCAATTCTAGAATCGAGGAATCGGTTTAAAAAAAAACCCGGCTCTTTTATAAAATTTTTTATTTTTCCAAACTTCTGGAAGTTTATGTTACGAAGCAATTCAATTTTACTCTTCAATAATACAACGACTAGTAAATGGAATTACTGTTTTTGCAGTAGCCCCCCAAGTGAGTGTTGATAGACTTTGAGGTTTGTAAAAAGCTATCTTGGATTCACAGTGAAAGAAGATCTTATAGAAGTTATTCTACTGTCAAGAACACAAAAGATTTTTAATGTATTACAAATGTAGAATATTTGCATTTAAAATGCGTAATCTACTTTCGTTTGTCTTGAGCTGTTCTTTATAACACTTTGGTATCTGTTGATCTAGTATTGTTATTTTTATAGGACATGTACTTTAAATTTGCTTACAAAGAATATAAGAATGGTTTAAGAGCGTGCAAATACTAAATCTGTAAAGTTGTAAAAAATTACTTTGTTATGCTTGTTTTTATAATATGCGAGTGGAATAAAAAAAGACCATTGAAATTATTTTACAAATTTTTTTTAAACCCATAAGTTAAGATCATACTGCATAAAATTACGGAACAGAATCTGTATTAAAAATCCGACTCGTGAGCCGAACATTTTTTTTTTTTTTTTGGCCACATTTCATCCCTGCTCTAAACATAATTTGATTTACTCAACAAAGTTATAAATGCGATCATTTCATGGTGAAACAGTTTTTAATATTTTAAAATTCATAAAAAGTATTTTGTGTGTGCGTTTCTGTGCAATAATTGAAAATATAGAATTGATATGTTGTCGATATTTGCACGTTAAAATGATTGTTTTTAATGTTTGAAAAAAAACAACGAGCCTTTGTTTAAATCAATAAGATAGATAATTAATATGGGGTTGGTGTCTGGTTTATTTTGTAGGAAATAAAGGTGCGATTCAATAATACCAAATCAAAATGGTTCTTTTGTATGAGAATGCCAATGATCTTGTGTTTCTTATTAAAAAACTTTATTGAAATAATGTAATTTCCACATTTTCGGCCACACTCAATTTTTCAGTACTAAGAAGTTATAAAAAGTTTTCTGTGTGTAGTTTGTAAAAATTTTTATCCCATGAATGAAAAAAATCCCATAAAAAATGATAATTATTAGTGCAAATAGCTATGTATATAGATTGATTTTCAATGTATCTCATAATGGCTGGTTTAATAGGAAATTTCATATATTTAAGAGTTTTTAGTACCTAGAATTTAGGCTTTAGCAATGCTGCCAGGACAGAAGGTAATGCATATTTTTCTATGTTGCTTCAATTCAGGGGTGGCCAACCCGCGGGCCGCATCCGACTCCTTGAACTTTTTTCCGGGTCCGTGAGATTTATAACACTTTTACAAAATATAATTGCCAAAGTTACAACCAATGTATTAAATAAATATCATGCATTCCTATAGTCAAAAATGAACTGTCGAAATGATGAAAAAATGTAACTTTGATTTTAAAATAATACTCTTGTGAATATAGGACAGATAGTGCCTATTTTATTGATGAGTTTACAGTTATGAGTTCGCAGAATAATTAAATTATAAACACCAATTACGATGCAACACCAATAAGTATGCGCAAACGCCCAAATGGAGATCGATTTGCAAAAGCTAAGTGAATGAGTGGAGAAACACATATCGCACTCGTAAAATAAATATTTTTTAATGATTTCATTTACATTTACATATTTTTTATATTTCATTTTGAGTGTTATATATTTTTTCACAATGTGCGTTTAGTATCTTTGTTATAGTATCTTTGTTCACATGTAAGAATACTAATAACTCGTTCTGTTTCAATTTTTCACTCCAAAAAATGTCTATGGTCTAAATCTAATATGGGGATATGTAATTTTAAATGCTGCCCGCGGAGCTAGGATGCATTTCCAAAGTGGCCCGCCAGATAATTTGGGTTGGCCACCCCTGCTTCAATCAATATCCGTTTTGCCTGTCGATTGTGTTCCATTCTGCAGCAGAATGCTTTTGGTGGTGTAAAGCGTTGACTTTTTCGGAATCTTCTTGTGCGCGGCGCACGCAAGCCGAGTGTTTGCCGAATCTTCCGACATCTGACAAGGTCGGCTGCCACTGCTTCTTCGGGTCATTGCAGGTTGGGACATCCGCACGTTCCTTTCTGCATACTGTGTTCGAAATTCCGCGCTTCTTTAAGAGGCCGATGACCTTTTAGAAAACAAACGTAACACATTTCACGTGTTGTGCTTCTTTGTGGGTCGCGATCATCTCAAAAAGTAGTGTCTGTCGGCAGCTTGTAATGACTCGTGAATTTCTGAAACAGCCCCCCTCCCTGCCCAATCCTGCGTATTCCAATGTATTGTTGTTAATGGCGCCAACGTTCAAAAACTTTTCTAAAAAAATGTTTCTTAAATCAATTTTTATTGTGAATGTAGAAACATACTGGCAACTGGCGGTACCGATGACGGAGTACCCTTGGGGATAGACCCCTTAACTTCCTCGTCTTCATTCATCTATAAAATTGACGATTATTAATAGACTGCTTAAGGTTAGTATATGGTAAACATAACGTTTCTAAAAATAAAAAGTTGAGATTAAAATTTAAAGGAATCTAAATTAAAAATTTTGTACAATGAGGGACCCATTGTAGATGCCATAAAAATATTGTATAAGATTAGATATTAAGATTAAGATATATATATACACACTCAAGAGCCAAAACATTATGACCACCCCTACATTTTGCAATGAACTCGCCTGGATGACGTGGAAGGCACGTGATCAGGTGGAAGTGGTATTTAACTGGTTTTAAGTGGTGGTATTAATCCATGCCAAGGCGAATTGAAGCTGTGTTGCACGCCAAAGGTGGGCCAACTCGTTATTGACAGGTGGTCATAATGTTTTGTCTCTTGAGTGTATATATATATTCATTTTTTTTTTAATATTTCTTTTCTAATCCTTTTATTTACAAGAAAAACAAGTAATATAAAAAAAAATTTTTAATTCAATTCTTACTTTTTCACACTATATTGCAGAAAGTCCTTTATAAATAATTTTCATTCATTTTTTAAGTTTATCTGCCGCCATCTGTGAGTAGATATATGCAACTTAAATCTAAAAAAAAACTAAAATTAATGAATTAAATTTAATTACTGAATTAATATTTGAAAAAACTGTATTAACATCCAGTGTCATCTACAAGTTAAAAAAATCTATTCGAACTTGAGTGGATGAATCAAAAGTATTTTATGGATGATTGTAAATTTGAACAAGATATATATAGGGAGAGTGCGAGCTAATAGAAGGAATTGAAAAAGTGGTAAAAAATAAAAAATAAACCTAACTGTGGTCCTAATCGGCAAAAGAACTAAGGTGCACCTCGTAGCTGAATAGTGAATGGAGTTGAGCTTTGATTCGAACCTTCGACCTACTGGAAAATTTCATCAAGAAATACTTCTATTTAAATTAGATAAACTGTTTTTGTTTAAACGGATTGTACTGTTTATATATCTATAAACAGTACATACATTTGATTAGAAATTTGTATAGAATGTATTCTATTATCGAAGGTCGAATGATTGAAAGGTGAATCAGCGAGGGGGAATTTTCAAACCGCATGAGGACCTTGGAATGATCCATTTTATCCAAGGTTCTCAGAGTTTGCAATTTGTGTTACGAAATTTGAAATGAGTGTGCTTGGTAGTGTTTTCCCCCTTTCTAGTTTCTGTTTTACCAAGCAAAGGTAATTCTTTAAAAGTATTGTTTTGAATGTGAAATTCGAAAGTTGAATGTAAACTCTTATTGGATGTATAGTTCCGTTATTTATTATTTTTTTTTTTTTCGAGTCATGAATCAATTCGTAAAACCTTATTTTCCATTTCATCAGTATTTATGAATGAGAATGTTGCATTTTATGAATCACAAAGGGTATTATTTATTGAATGTTATTGTCCATAATTTTTAAAATAATTAAATCCAATCGGCATTTAAAATTTTCTGACGAATTATTGTAATTCATGTATTTAGTATTCATTGAATTTAATCTTGTAGGTTTTTTTTTTGTTTGTTTGTTTGTTTGTCGCTCTACAATCATTTTGCGCACAATTTAGACTCATTAGACCGGAGCCTACAGTTTAATGTGGATTCGAACCTCTCGCAAGCATTCATGCCACCGCCAAGATTCGAACCTTAAGCCTGTGGTACCAAAGGCCAGAGCGCTAGCCACTTGGTCACCAGGCCGCCAGTGATTGTATGAGCAGTTTATTCAGTGGAATCGATGTGCTCCACAGAGTGAGGAGGAGGGTAAATAAGAGAGGGAAGTGAGAAATGTCTCTGAAAAAAAGTATTCATTGATAAGGAATGGCAAATGTTTCCAAATTTCAATTTTGAAGCAGGTCCATGAATAACTCCCCCTCGTTCATATACACCTTGAATGGGAACGTGTGAAAATCGACGTACAAATGATAGAATGCTGTGCTTTCACATGTGTAGAGCGTGTCTGTTACTCGGCCTGCAGTGGACACACGCGAGTAAAATGGTGGCCGTTCTGCGCGCTTCCGTCTTCTTCTCAGCGGATCTTGTTTATCAAGGGCACAATAATAGCGAGCGCGCGAAGAGGAAGCTCTGCCCATTTCCGCTTCTGTCGTTTTGCAACATCGCCATGTTTTTCTCTTTCTTTTTCTGTGAAATCACGACTATTAACTACTTAACTATTTTGTATCAAAGAACGGTTCACAAACTAGTAGGATGCGAGTCGGTAACAAGCAGTGATTGAATGGAGAGGAAGAATAGACTCGCAGTTTTAATCAATTAATGAAGAATGGGATGGGGGAAAAAGTCAGACTGGAATGAAACTAAACTTTTTTAAGACAAAAGTGGGAGATTTTTTTTTTTTTTTTGTATTGTTCTTTCCCGTAGCCATTACTTATTGACCGATGGAATTTTTGAAAATGCTCTTATTATTTGTGATTTTATTTTCGCAGAAAATGTGTGACCAGAATTCAATTAGAAGTATATTTTTATTAATCTATTTTATATCCTGATGGAAAGTTGCCTCATGTTCATTGGTTTTCTTTTATTTATATATTTTTGGTTATTAAAATGTTCGGCATGTCTTATGTTGTCAGTCCTGATTTACTTTTATAGACTGAACTCTACTTGTTCATATGAACTTGGGTATTTGAATATTAATAATACATTATTCTACCGAGAAAATATTTAATAAACTTCCTCTTCCTAGAATTTGTGGTGGCCCAGTGGCTAGCGTTCTGGTCTTTGGTACCACAGGCTTCAGATTCGGAATCCACGTTAAACTGTAGGTCCCGGTCTGTTTAGCCCTCGTGTACACAAGATGACCGTTTTACGACAAACAAAGTCCAAAATCTCCCTAGAATTTAGTTAAACTATCCGTAATCATTGTCTTTAGATTGTTGCGACAGGCGTTTTTGTCTTGTTAATTTTTTGTGCAGGAAATCGTTGAAAATAAAAACCGAATATTTTTAAAAACGATCTTCTAAAATAATAGGTGAAATGGGGGATTATAAATAATGGTTACGCCAGATTCATTTCCATTTTCAGTAATGAAACATTGAATTATAGGTAGGAAGAGTTGGTATTTTCGTTTTTGGCGAACTAAAAGTGTAAAGAGAGCAGAGAATGAAAATAATCGTTTATTCTCCGAAAACAAACAATTAAAAATGTTGTATTCACCTCTTTTTAAGATGCGTTTTATTTAAAAATTGAAATGTATTGGGGGAAAAATATGAATGATTAAGATGAGAAAAAGTAAGATGTTGAAACTTTTAGGTGACGCTGACTCAAATCGTTGTGACATGTCGATTCAGTAATTTATAAAGGTGTGATAAAAAAGAAAATTCTTTCGTTGGTATTCCTAAACATGACGTGATATTTCAGCAGTTTTGTAATCGGTTTTCTTTTTATAGCTGTTGTAGTTGATTAAAGAGAAATGTCGATATTTAAAGAAATGTTCAATTTATTGAACCAGTTATTGAATTTTGAATACTTTAAGGTGATTAACAAGGGTGATGCTAATCACTTTAGTTCTCAATAAATGGAAAATTTCTTTCTGAGAAAATTTCTAAGACTGAAACTGTTCTCTTCTTTATTGAAATAAACGTAAAAACCTGTGATTATGATCAACAATAATACTATTCCTTGAAATAGTGAAACTAAATATTTATTCTTTATCAGCATTTAACTTGGAAACGTCATTCTCTGTATACCAAAACTAAATTTCGTATTGCCGTTAGAAAACTACCCGCTTATAAATAGAAATTCTACCACGACCAGGGATAACAAAATTCTTCTTTATACTGCTACGCTTTCGCCCCATTCTCACGTACGCTTGCCCGGTCTGGTCCTGTGCAGCCAAATCTAATTTAAAAACGCTTGAAACTTTACAAAATATCACTATCCGCCAAATTTACCTCTGCTGAAGGGTTCATGCGCAATTCTGATCTCTATGAAGCTATTCACATTCCTTCTTTAACAGATTTTCTTAAACACATCTCTGTCAAATTTTTGACACGCTTATGAATCATGAAAATACTGCAATCCAGGAGATGGACTCTTACGCTCCACATTATGATTTAAAACGTCCGCACAGAATTTTAGTTTAATTTCTAATTTAATTTTTTAAAATATTTTTCTTTTATTTGTTTAGATTGCAAGTTAATTTTATTCTATTTGTATATTCTATAGTGTATTCATGTGTATCTATATTCTGGGCTATTTTCATTGTTCCAACTGTATTTACCCTATCCTATCGGAGATGGAGCCCCTTGGGGCTAAAAGCTCCAAAACGAATACATCAACCAAGCAAGCAGTGAAATGCAAGAATTTCTAGAATTTCGTGAAAGTTTTGCTTAGGTTAAATGTCTGAATGAATGAAAGTAAAATCAGTGAAGGGAGAGGAAACATGTTTTTCCCAAAATATATATGTGTGTATATATATATATATATATAAAAGAGACTTAGCATTTTATATTAAATTCAAAATATAATTGATGAGTTGAGAATTCATAAATCAGCTGGGAAATTTTTTTTTTTTTTTTTTTTTTATTGTTATGCACATCGAGGAAAAATATTTTATACAGACTGTCATTAACCTTATATACAAATAAAATAGCAAAAATAAATAAATAATCTATGAAGTGGTAGATTTTTTGTGTGTGATCAAATTGAAAATGATGAATAGAGCTAGTTTTTTTTTTTTTTTTTATTAGAGAAACGTGTAAAAAAAAAAAAAACGAATTTTATTCGTGTTCCATAAAATAAATGTTTTAAAAACGTGCATCAAATGAAGGGCAACAGGCCAGTCCGGTTCTAAAATTTGAGTTACGGAATCTCGACGATTTCAAGGTCAGTGCCTTTCGCGGAACTCATCGAGAACAGAGAAGAAAAAAAAAGTCTCATATTTCGCCAGAATCTGTTTCTCTTGTCTGGCTGCTTTTTTTCTTCTCTTCTCCGCCTCTGTTCGGTGGTTTCGGAGCTGTCGCCAATTTGGCGTGTAAATGACTTTTTATGAGAGATGGGGGCGGGATGGAGTGAAAAGGAAAACATTCCGTAATATGACAAATACTTGTTGACAAAAAAGTTTCAAGGATTTTTGGCTTGCCACAGTGCACGATAAGATCACTGCACGGAGGAAATTTTTAATCATCTTTTTTCATATTGAACATGTAATGCTTCTTGATTAAAAAGAAAGTATTCAAATATTGAATTTCACAAATCCTTTTAAAAAATTAGTTGAGTTGTGCAATAACAAATGTTGTGGGCGTTGGAAGATTTTTGTGTATCAGATCCGACCCCAGCGTGGTCATTTAGAACAGAGGGAGTTACTTTCGATGTTTATGGGTTCAATTCCCATCTGTTAAACCTGGGGTGCGTTTACTGAAATAGACTTGGAGTACAACTTGCATGCAATGGGCTTGATAGAGCGTCTGTTTCGAAGTTAACCAGCCTTCTTTTGATGAAGGCCGAGTGATGAAGATTTGCTGATTTCACGACCGGATGTGGATTGCAAGTGGATTCAAAATTGTATTTTTCTAAAGTCTTATCAGATTTTTTTTTTTTTCGCTGTAAAAAGTTTTTATGTTTATTTGAGAAATCAACGAGAAGGAATTTGATCTTGGTTGATTACAGTATTTTGAGCGGAAGATTTAAAGGGCTGTTCTTGGCAGTGTCAGGGAAAGAGATTGTTGGAGAAGACGGTACAACGTAGAAATATATAAATGTTATAATTACACAGATATTATAAAATTGATTAAGGTCTGGGGACGACCCAAGTTACGATGGATACACGCGGTTGAGAAGGATTTTGCTGTACTAGCGGTTAAGAATTGGAACTTCTGTTGTCACCCAGAGGAAATCTCTTCAAAGGAAAGTCTTGGCTCTCTCTGGGCTGTCGTGCTATTAATGATGATGATGATTAAAGTATTACAGCCAATTATATAAGATTTTCAAATTCGAGCTTTAAATGCTTTTGATGGTTTCACAATTTATATGTGAGTATACTGTTCTGTAGTGTCATTTTCGCCACATCAATGTATTGAAGTTGGAACAAGAATGTTAAAAATCAACATTCTGAAGCTCATTCTTCTCTAAACAAGTTCATTATTTTTTGAAAATCTTTTTTTTATACACAGTGAAGGCCACTACAATTCGCACTCGTGGGTGATTTATGGTATAAAAAGTTCCTATCTCTAAAATGGGTGTAAGCAACTTTTTCTATAGATATGAGATTTTACAAAATTTTTTTTTTTTTTTTAATCTTATTATTGAACATTGTAATATAATGCAATTGTTTTGTTGAAATGACAGTCTGCATAAATTTTATCGAAATCATTTTATAAAACAACCTCGAGTTTAAGAGCTGCTATTGCATGACGACGTTCCTTGTATATCTCTTAAATTAGCCACAAAATATACTGAACTAAAACTTTTTTCTTTTCACAAATATTATATGAATGCCATTTCATTTTTTCCATTATTTAAATCTACAACGATTCTCTACAAATATCGTTTTTGTTTTGCAAGAAATTTTTCTTTATTTTTGCATTTTTGAACAAAAGCACACGTCTTTGTTTGTCTTTTTTATAAGAAAGTGAAAAATGACTACGAATAAAATAATATCAGATGCCATATCTCAAAATAGTTCTGTTTGTCTGCCATACCGTCATCAATTGTCGTTATTTAGTGAAGTGTGGAAAGCCGCAGCCTACTTTTTTAATGGAAGAATGGGATTTTTTTCTTCTTTATAACGAACTCAATTTCGAACGGCAGATTCCTCGTGGTGCCTGTTGCTTTCTGCCTTAACGATAATGACTGCTGCGTTGGAAGCGAACGGAAGGTTAATAAATAAGAATAGTGAAATATGCATTTGGGAATCTGGGTCAATTGTTCTGTTTGGAATTCTTGTTCTTGCAATGTATATTTAGAAGGCAAAAGGAAAAAAACGAATAGAATCAGAAATGTTGTACCGTGCATTGATTGTGTTCGTTTCGAATTCGTCGTTATTGAAATTTATTTTTAGAATTATTTAAATAGTTTTAATTGTCTATTAACTATGTTATTAAGAATCGTATATTGCTGTAAAGTTAAAGGATTTAGAGAAGCATCGCATAACTAGTGATATTCTGGATATAAAATGTTTTATCTTTGATATATAAATATCAACGATAGTATTAACTCATTAAATTATAAATTTAATTATACAAAATGGTGAAGTCGAGTTCTATTTCCAACATTCTGGTGGTGTTTATTCTCTAAACAAAGTAAATAAATATATAATTTATGCGCAACTGAAGACCACTATTTTATAAAACTGGAACAATCCATTTTTTTCTATAGGTATGACACTAATTTATGTGTAAACAGTTGCTTTTGGAATCTCTACGGTATACAAAAATATATTTATATTAATTTTAAACAATAACTTAATATGAATCTCAATGTGTTAGTATTTCTTTTATCTCTTTACCTGCAATAAATATAGTGAACATTACCTCTTAAACATAGTATTTTTGACAGATATCTTATGGGTGCAAATTCGCTTTTTCCATTATGAAATCGACAACGAATGGTATTTTTGCGTAGGAAGAATATTTTCTTTATTCGGTTCCCGCTTTTTCCGGATTTAGGAATGAATTGAAAACTGTTCTCATATTCATTTTTTGAAGCACATAATTCTTATAAAAATATTTTCTTTGTGAAATTCGTTTACAAAAATTCTGTAGCACTTTAATGTAACGAAAAATCTCCCTCCCTCCTAAAAACTCTCTCGATTGGTTATTGAATACTATATAACAATGAGATGATGCCCATGATAGTTCAGTAAAAAATAAAGTTTTATATTAACATAATGTACAAAATATTGTAGCGTACAGAAACAAAATCCTATGATCTAGAAATAGGAACACAGCTAATAGGAACACAATTTTACTTCCACGTTCATTTAAGCGGTGTGAAACCAATAGTCCCAAAACCAATTTATTTGAAATGAGATACTAACCATAAATAGATAAGCATTGCCTTTAATTTAGGAGGGGAGATTCTGTTGGATGTGCTGAGTTCATTTTATAGTTCGTTCAGTCGCGAACACGCCAAGATTGCTTCCTTAAATTAAAAGCAGCAGATCTGTTCGCTTGCAAAAACAAACCCATTTAAACCGGCGAAGGGAAATAATTGAGCATTGTGCTCCAGAAAGCAGCGGCAAGGCCGTTTTCCACTCTGTTTTTTTTTTTCTTTTCTTCTTTTCCCCAACTGTTATAATCATTTCGGTACTTTAAAGCGAGTGGCACCCATTTCCATTGGCAGCGTATTTAAGAGCGGTATTTGCATACCGTCCTCGTGAGATAATGAGAGCTGTCAGAAACCTTTTTCCCACAGCCCGGCATTGGGAGAACGCCCCAACACTGGGGCACTCCTACGATAACCTGAGATAACTCCCGTCTGCTGGTGGTTCAACTCTCTGCTGCTTCGATTTCGATTCGCATTGTTTCGACCCGCCCAGCTTTGGATGGGGTCCAGAGACTGACGGGCGCAGAGTTTTCTGACTCTGTTGGTAGTACGTTTTAGGAACTTTTTTTTTTTTTTTTTTTTTTTTTTTTTTTTTTTTAACTGTTGCGACTGTCTAGTCGAGAGAGAAAAAAAAAAAGCATGTTTAGTCTCTGTGCTGACTGAGACTCGTAGAGGAAGTTAGTAAGGCAAGGGTGGCCCACCCAAATGATCTCGCGAGCCACTTGGAAATGCATCCTCAATCCGCGCGACGCACATAAAATCTTATATCCCTCTATTAGATTGAGATCCACTATAATCCCTTTTTTTGGAGTGAAAAATGGAAACAGAATGAGTTATTATTATTGTGTTTACTATTATTTTTACATGCAAACATAGATAAAAATCACACTAAACGCACATCGTAAAGAAATATGTAACACTAAAAATGAAATATCAAAAATGCATAAATATAAATGAAATAAAAAAAAAAAAAAAAAAATGAAATCATTACAAAATATTTATTTTACGAGTGCGATATGTGTTTCTCCACTCTTTCACTTAGCTTTTGCAAATCGATCTCTATTTCAGTATTTGTACATTGTAATGGGTGCGTCCATTATGTGTGAGCATGTTTTTGTGTTGGGTCAATGTCATTTTAGGGGAAAAAAAAAAACCGACTCACATGTGTCGGTTGAACTAAAAGCACCAACAACTTCTTGTGCCAGATTTCTCAAATTGAGAAAATTTCTCTTTGTGACGCAAGTGTTATTAAAAATCTATTTTTGATTCTGATGTTTCAAACATGTGTTTTTAATTCAATACTGCATTGTAAGTCAACCAGTTCCAATTGCAGATATTCTGCGGCCAACCGACTCGATTTCAACTGGAAGGGGGATGAATCTATTTCAAAAATTTTGTTTTATTCGTCTAACTCTAAATTACTGAATCGTCTTTCAAAAGCCGCTGTTTTCACTACTTTGGCCACTATAAAATAAATATATTTTGTAAAAGTGTGATAAATCTCACTGGCCGAAAAAAATGTTCAAGGTGGGTTGCGGGTTGGTCATTCCTGGCTTGGAACATAATCAAGATTTAAGTACACGCATTTCTCATGGTTGAACTGATTTGGATTTATAACTAGTTGTACAAAAAAAAAAAAGTTTTAGTAATTAATAAAACGTCTTATACAAAATATTTCGAAGATAAAGGTTAAATTTTTTTTTCTTTAGGTTATTATGAAACTCTGTGTGTGTGTGTGTGTGTGTGTGCGCGCGCGCGTGTATGTGCGTGTGTGTGTGTGTGTGTATTTATTATGTATAATATATATATATCTTGTGTGTGTGTGTATTTATTATGTTTTATAATTGCTACTTCTTTTCATGCAACGCCGCTTTCAATTAAATAAATTATTACATCTGGTGTAATAAGGAAATAACCGTTTTAAAAAGTGCATTTGAAAAATCAGAAAAACTAAACCGTAAAGAAAAGCAATCATGAATTTGTATTTTGAAAGTTTTACCTACTAACTGTTTTTTTATTTTAAATAATATTTTTTATGAAAATATTTTTCGGTTTTTGGGAAAGCGTCATTCCATTTTTTTGTGTGTGGGTGGAAGGGAGGGAATGTTCGTGCTTATTACCTTATTTATATTGGTAACACGAACAAAAATCGTTTTAACATCGGTTTTTTTTTTTGGTTTTTTTTATAATATATGGATTCAGATTTCATAGAATTTTTCATTACTTTTTTTTTTTGTTAATGTATTTTACATGTTCCTTCTGGGAAAATAGAGAAAAAAAAGTTTGTGTGTGTGCAATTTAGTAAGGAAGAAGCTTTTTAAACATTAATCACGCATTCTCTTTATATCCGCTTGGAACGATTCTATTCGATTCTTTCAATTCAAATCTATACGGATTTCCTCGAACCAATTTCCGTCTATTTTAATAGGAGGAGAAAAAAAAAAAAAGATTGAATGCGTGAACTTAATTGTCATTGCCAGCACATTCTTCGTCTTATAATTGTTCTGCGATTGCAGTTCTTCTACATATTAAGGTGATTCTTTTTTCTTTATTTCTTAATCGTTTGGTTGTTCCTATAAGAATTTTCGAGAAACTTCTTATTCAATTATTTTTTAATTTATGATTGTAGGGTGGCATAGGAACGCGTGTTTTCACTTAAAAAATATTCTTATCTAGATTATTTCTGATATCATTTCATATTTTTTTGAAATTATTGTTCGAGAATTATTGAAGAGAATAATTAAGCAAGTGATGATTGTGTTCCAGAATTTCACGTTACCCATTCCGACCGTCTCGAGTATACATACCTGGCGGTGACATGGATGTTTGTTAGTGGTTCGGAACCCACGTTAAGCTGTAGGTCCCGGTCTGTTTAGTCCAAAGTGTGCACAAGATGACCGTAGAGCGACAAACCAAACCAAACCGATTATAAATATGCTCAAAAGGTATGCACCTCATGTTGAACTGGGGTCGCTTAGCAGATCTGTTCATTTGCACCTACTACTATTACACCCCACATCACTATGACTAGAGCTGAGTTGCTCCTTTATAGTTGGGAAGGATGTGGGTGAGAAGTCTGATTGGACACTGTAACGCTCTGTCATATGAGACCGGGTCCTACGGCTTAAAGTGGATTCGAACCACTATAAATAATCTTGGCACCGCGGGGACTCGAACCCGAAACCTGTGATGTTGAGTGCCAGAGCGCTAGCCACTTGGTCATCAGGGCCCTCATATTTATTTTGCACCTCCAGTTAGCAATTAAAACATGCCTATGATTTTTATATTAAATGTGAGACTGAATCTCTCGACAATTTTTTATTTCTTAGGAGTTCCATAATTTGTTGCATAAAAAAATTTTACACAAATTTCTGAAACTTCAAAAATTTCGATGTTCTCCACAACCACTAGTGGATAAAACATTTAAAAAAACAAGGGGAAGTGAAAGTTCATTCAAATAACAGCAGCCCGTATTTGCGAATTTCAGTTAAGCTTATGCCAATAGTTTTGTAGCGCGAAAAGAAAAAAAAAAAAAAAAATATGACATTTTGCTTCATTCTTTTAATTTATTCACTCAGAAAAGGCTTAGGAGGTGGATCATCTGCCCAAGTATTTAGGATTATAGGGTCGGGTGTCAAAAAGGAAGTTACATGTATCGGTTCCGGTTTAGGCTCCTGTGAAGATTATTTCATGCTCAGCGTACTGGAACTTATCCCGTGCTACCGCACGTTGAGTAATGAATGTAAATGTAGTGAGAATCTTCCATTGGTTGCTTGTTGAGCTGAATTCGACTGTGTATGGAAACTTATTAAAACATATATCATTTTAACAGAATTTTTAAAAATTAAATATGGGTTGTCTGATACTGGTAAGTACATTACATTGTTTTTAAATTACAAGTTTGACCTACTGAATTTTTGCAATCTGTAGTGCGATTCCTTTTCTTTAGCTCAGTGTTTCTTACTGAGGGGGCAGTAGGGTTGGGTAAAAGAAAAAAAAGCATACTTTCATTAATTTTTTTATTTTATTAGCATCAGCCAATTTGTGTGGGTAAAGGTTTTCACCCGTTTCAAAAATGAAAGGGGGGGATATGAAATGAAAATGCAGCTGTGAAAATTTAAGAATTTTTTTTAATATTTTAGCATTACGTTTCGCGTGCCTGAGGGGGGAAAAAAAACCCCTATGTTACTAATTAAATGTAGGGCGCTATTTTTTGTTCATTTTTTCCTCAGTACAATTTATATAATTTGTAACCTGTAAAAATATTATTCTGATAAATCCAAGTGATTTTCAAACAATGGTCCTTGGAGCAAAAAAAAAAAGTCAAGAACCTCTGCTTCAATGCCGTAATTCTTGCTGTTGTTTTTATTGTAAACTATTTTTACAGAATGTTCTTGTTTGTACCACCAGTTCTTATGATATGCGATTTCATTTGATTCTGTAAAATTTTGTAGCTATGTAAACAACTTTTCATAATTCCATTTAAACACAATTATGTATGAAGAAAAAAAGTGAATACTGCAATTGCACATTTATAACATGCTCATTTTGAATGTAGTGGTGATGTGTGAAAACTATCTGTTAAATACTATAGTGTAAAAAAACAACATCAGAAACAAATTTGAATTTTTCAAATGTATATTTACATGCATTTTATTATTCTTTATCAGATTTTAATAAAAATTTAATTTACTATTAATAATTCTCAGTGTTGCTAAGAAATGTTGTAAAAAAAATAAAGAAAAATGTAATTTTTTTTTTTTTTCAAATTTATTACTGCTGTTGATTTTTTTTAAATAAGAAGAAATGTTAAATTTTAGAGTTTATTCATTATTAGAATGATTAGAATTGAAAAGAAATAGCAAAATAATTGGAAAAACAGAGAAAAATAGAATGACATGATGATGTGTGCATGCATTAAATGTAGTTTAGAGATCAGGATAAGCTTGAATGCATGGGTGATGACGAATGCTTCAATTAGTCAAACACTTCTCGCCAAAATGATGCCAAAAGTGACTTTTTTTTTTTTTTCTTTTTAAAGAAATTTACTTTTATTGGATTGTAGATAGGTTAAAACTTTAAATGGATACCCAAAAATAAATATTTATTCCTTCAATTAGTCAAACACTTCTCGCCAAAATTATGCCAAAAGCGGATTTTCTTCTTCTTTTTTTGTTTTTGTTTTTAAACAAATTTACTTTCATTAGATTGCAGATTAGTTGAAACTTTAAATGGATCAAAATCAGAATAAAATTTATTCCTTCAATTAGTCAAACACTTCTCGCCAAAAATGGTGCCAAAAGCGGATTTTCTTTTTTTTTTGTTTTAAACAAATTTACTTTTATTAGATTGCAGATCAGCTGAAACTTTAAATGGATCAGAATCAGAATAAAATTTATTCCTTCAATTAGTCAAAAAATTCTCGCCAAAATGATGTGATAAACAAATTTTTTAAAAAAAAAGAAATTTACTTTTATTGAATTGCAGATTGGCTGAAACTTTAAATGGATACCCATTTATTCCTTCAATTAGTCAAACACTTATCGCCAAAATGATGTCAAAAACGATTTTTTTTTTTTTTTTTAAATTTATTTTTATTGGATTGCAGATTGGCTAAAACTTTAAATGGGATACCCTAGTATAAATATTGATTCTTGAAAATTCATCGCGATAAAGAAATTTTATTCAGCTGAAATATAAAAGCTATTCCGATTCTTTTAATGGAGAGGAAAATTTGTCTTTATAAATACTTGAAATATTAAAAAAACTATCGGGAAAATGAATTGTGCAAAGAAACTTATTTATGTAGCGAGAGACTATTGACTTTGCGGCGCTGGTGTTGTGTTGGGCACGTTTTCACATGCGTGAGTGCACCCATTTTTAATAACCCGCAAATTCAGCTGAAAGCCATAATATTCTTTAAACTTTTCCCAACTCCCTTTGAAATGCAATCTGTTGAATTGAAAAGCAGGCGGCCTTTCATTTAAAAGTCTGCGTTGGAACACCTGTCCGCATTCACGTCAGACGGGTTCACATTTTGATGTTTGAGAATGCAATCTGTTTCGATTCTCATGTGTTGTCAGGGGCGGTTTATGACATACTTTATTCTTTCAAAGTCACGCTTTCGCATGGCTATGTGGATGCAGTCTGGTTCCAGTGCCTTAAATCACACACACACCATGGCCGTAACTTTTTTTTTTTTTTTCTTTATTAGTTTCCAAGTTGGAAATGCGGAAGTTAAAACTACGGGGTTTTCTTTCCCCCTAAAAAATTGCCTACGTGTAAGCTGCTGTCGTTTTCTGCATCTGCATTAAAATGGAGACTACATGTGTATGGGATAGGTACTGTTTGGTTAGTGCATAAATAGAAGAACGCAGATAGTTTTCAATTTAAAATAAACGTTAATGAGTGTAAGAATATAAATTATGAAATAATTTCATTCGTTTGCGTATTTTTATTTCTGAAATGGAATGAATCTTATTTCCACCTATGGCAACTGTGTTTCAGGTACACCAGAAAGCAATTTTAAATTTAAAGGAATCATTTTATTTCACAATTTTCTTCTAACAACTTTTAAAAAATGACATTAATAGTGCTTGCATTTTGTTTAGTGAATGACTTAAATTAATTTCAGGTGTCGACTTTTATAACCGACTTGGTTTTTTTCATAGCATGTTTGCAACCATATCATAACATGAATGATAAAACACTAATAAACTCCCTATTAATAACTGTATGATAATCTATTATAGCGATAAAATTTTTTTTTTTTTCATTATGTGGCAGTATTATCTGAACTATTATAAGCTTTATATTGTTGTGTTGGATCCACATTTACACCGATGACCATGCGTGTGATGAAAATACTGGTGCCGATCTCTATTGTAAAGGATTTTTGAGGAATCATGTGCAGTTGGTCTTCATGCCTCCAATTTTGATGCTGAGATTTTTGCCATAAGGAATGCAATTTTAAACCTTCTTGGACTCACTACTAATCTTAATAGAGCAGTTATCTTTATTGACTCCCAAGCTGCAAACTTGGCAATTTTTGCAATCTTGGCAAATATCTCCTATACACCTAGTGATGGCTTCCTTGTTGAAGAAGCCAAGATAAATTTGTCCAGTGCAGTTGTGGGATGCCTGGAAATGAAAAGGTTTGGCCAAAAGTGGTTGTAAGTTACACAGAGAAATAATTTCCTTTATCCTTCCATCCATTTAGTTCTGAGGTAAAGAAGAAAAATAGACAGACTCTTAAAACACACTCCTTTCAGCTGATAAAACGTGGAAGTATACTTGCTTCATCCCTGATCCCAATGGACTTGCCCAGTGCGGTTTTTACAGCAAAGTTCCAGGTCTCGACAGGACATGATTTTCTTAATGAACACTTGCACCGCATGGGTGTAGCTACTTTTGATGTCTGTCGTCTGTGCTCGTCGGATGAAGCCATGGACATTTTACATTTGACAACATGCACTGCACCTGATTTTATGACTTTTAACTCTTGACAACTTTAGCAAGGCTCAATTTTATTGGGTTGCTGGAGTTCTTACGGCGTATGTCGCTACTGTTTGATGTAGAAAAAAATATATATCGTTGTGTTTTGGCAAAAAATGAAAGTAAATCATATTGAAGCTTGTCAAAATTTAAAAGAAAGAAAGAGTCTGGATTTTGTGTGAGTGGACACGCAATGCATAACTCTTTTTGTCTACAATTTCTTTCAATGAGTATGTGGCATTTCGTCATTTAAATGAATTTCATTTTGTTCTTTCTCTCCCTTAAATGAGATATGGGGGCCTTTTTTTTTTTTTTAATTAACCACTTTCAACTCTTCTTATAGCCTAATTTTGTGTAAAATCGAGCTATTGGTTATGGCTTATTTAATTTTCTTTCGCGAATTTTCTTATACATAATATTTAATTTTTTTTTTTTTTCACGAGCTTATAATTAGACACAAAAATTTTCTAAAAGATCATCTGGTGAAAGCAACAACAATGCTGCGTCTCGGTTGACGTGTTCTTTTGGAGCTGTTTACTCCATCTCCGATATGATAAGGTAAATGCAGTTGAAACAATGAAAATTGCCCAGAATATATTTACAAATATAACAAAATTAACTTGCAATCATAAACAAATAAAAGAAAAGAAAAATATTTAATAAATTAAAATAAAATTTTGCGCAGACGTTTTAAATCAGAATTGGGAACGTAAGAGCACATCTCCTGGATGGCAGTATTTTCATGATTCATAAGCGTATCAAAAAAACTGAATAGAGATGCATTTAAGAAAATCTTTTAAAGAAGGAATGCTAATATATAGATATCAGAATTGTGGATGAACCCTTTAGCAGAGCTAATTTGGCGGATAGTGATATTTTGTAAAGTTTCAAGCGTTTTTTTAAGTTAGATTTAGCCGCACAGGACCAGACCGGCCAAGCTACGTGAGAATGGGGGGCGAAGCATAGCAATATAATGCCATTTCAAAGGTGGGAAAACATTTGGAATTTTTTTACCCTTCCTTCAATCTTTAAGATCCTTCCTTCCATGCCTTTTGTTCTTAATTAAATTCTCAATTTTGTTTTTTTAAAGTCTATGGGTAATTTTCTGTCTATCGACACAGGAGATTATTATTTTGCTGTTATTGTAAAAAGTTTTCATTTTGAATGGCATATATTTGAAAACACCACAGACTTAGAATTTTATTTCAATGCTTGTTATGGTGTACTGTCGCATTTCAAAATAATGAACCAGTGTTGGACCACATGAAGAAGAAGAAGAAGAAATGCCGGAGAAAACAACCTGTTCCGGTTGAGGCAGGCTGCCAGAATGAGCAAGTGAGAGCTGCTACCTGGTTCAGAGAAGAAACTCGGCGAAGGTCACGCGTTTGCATTTCCAGAGGCGGTTGTCTGTGGGAAATTGCCTGTCGCAGACGCCAGTTTGTTTTGCAACATGCTAATTAATTCGCATGCGGGAAACATAAAAGCACGCTCTGGCTGTCGTGCACATCGACATTCGATACAGATGTCACAAACCCGACACTTTGATTTCCGAAGTCGCTCTCATCGGAAGGAATTGTGTTGCTTGAAGAATATTCGTGTTTTACTAATAAAATATATCTTAAGTTAGAAATAGGAAATAATAAAATTTTGTAAAGCTTTATAAAATGCAGATTAGTTATGATGAGTTTCTTCATTGACTTGAAACAATTAAAATAATGTTATAAGCTGTTTAGTTTTGGGGTTATCAAAGAGAGTAAAGTTAAAGAGTTAAAAGTTAGAAACAAAAATAGAACAATAGAATAAAAAGAGAATATAGTTAGCATTATTTTGTTTAATTTAAAAGAGAACAAGTTAGCATTCTGTTCCGTGAAATTTTCCATGTGTTCAGTGGTCCCTGGAGAGAGAGAGTATAAAAGTCTTTTTTAATCATCAAAACCTTTTTATTTGGTGATGGATTAGTTGTCTGTTGAAGAATGTAATGTAGAAATGGTTGCCAACTACTTATAGTAGTACGTGAAATATGAGTAGCGATCGACTGTCTACAAATCAAGTCTTCGAATTCTTCCTCTATTTTTAACTGGGCGTGAACCCTTTGCTGTCTAATGTCGAGAATGACTCGACATCCTCTTTGCTTTGCAGCAAGTCCAATGTCGAGTGTGGCTCGACACTGTTTTTAAAGGATAGCTTTGCATCATTTAACTGTTTTAGGATTCATTTGGCTGGTAATTACATTTTGTTTTATTTTTGTGTAACGTAGTACATAACAGGATATAAATATATGAAAACTCAATTCAAATGGCTAGATCAACAGTAAATTGACATAACTCAAAGATGAATGACTATCGTGAACGAGGAAAATTATTTCGGAGCACATTGGGTCAAGATTAAAACAATGTTGCGTTATTTAATAATATTATTAGCATTTAAAAAGAAATAAAATGCTTTCTAATATTGAATTTCAATTTGACTTTCCAGAGTTGCTCATCAGATATAAAGAATCTTCAGTGCAGAGAAACAATAAACTAGAAGTGATAGGTAACGCTTTAATTGTTTCCTATCTCGTACAAAATCGTTTTGCCATCGACTTGTGGGGCCACACTTGTAGTGCAGAATAAAGTTGGTTGATATTTCACCACGCTTGAGCGAGGTTTAAGCCAAGTGAATGCCGGAACCTTTTCTTCTTCTGCGTGTTGCGAAGGACGAGATTCCCCCTTGATAGGCTTGTGCTGGGCAATTAAAAACTCTCGCTTCCGGATTCGATGCCGATTCCAAGTATTTTTTTTTTTTTTTTTCCCTCGGTTCCTTTCCTTGATTTGCAATCGTGCACACAACTGGGTCTCTCGAAAGAATTTCCGTTCGTTTTTGACCCATGGAATGCCCCCTTTTCCTTTCTCTCGCCTGCAGTGAATGGGCAAGCAGTTCAGCGTGAAATAATTACTTAAACTGGTGGCGTCACCAATTAGTCAGCACCACTTTTTCCTGCCATTCATTTATTTTTTGCTATCTCTGTTCATGAATGAAAAGACTTTCCATTCGTTTCGGGAATGCCGATTGGAATTTTAGGAATTATTTTATGCGAAGTGACGTCGCCGTTTTTATTGAGAAAATGGGTTCCAATTATCTCATTATTTATTAGTAATCTATCATGGAAGAAAAACATTTTTTTTTTTCTTTTTAGCTGTTAAATTGTTGAATGAATACTTCAATTTGTGTTTGTTCTGATAACTTATCTTTTTATTAACTTTGGATTTTGATAAATTAGCTTACATTGTTATACATTTACCATCCTTTTCTCCCTTTTGCTGAAAATAGGATTATACAAATCCCTAAAAAATAAATTTATGGCTTTTATAATTAATTTTAAACAATCCAATTCTGATTTTTTTTTTTAATTTGGTTTTGGTTATTTTCCACGTAAGAAACTTGCAATGTGAAAATAGGAACGGGAGTAAATATTAAAATGTGTACTTATTAAAATGATTACCAACATATTACGTTGAAGAGGAAGTGTTTATTTCACATTTAGTTGAGCATTTTTGAAATTTCTAAATAACACTAACCCACTTTCTGAATGAAGCATAAAAATTCCAATTTATAAATTTAAAGTACTCTTTTTATTAGGCATTCCTAACTAATGTGATTTCTGCAATCAGTGATTGTATAAGCCGTTTTTCAGAGAAGTTAAGCGCCGCAGTGCTTATATCACTGCCAGATAGTTTTCGGAGTGATCACTGTGATTAGCGACATGTTTTCCTCAACGCCGCATGAAACTAACCATGTGGCCGCGATTGCGTAACATCGCATAATACTTGAAGGCGGCTTCTTCAACCTCCCACCTCTCTCGCTCTGTTGGAAAGCAGGCCTCTTGATATCTTCCTATAAATATTCAGGGACGCCGGAGAGAGAGATGCTCATTTCAATATGCTCACTGGTCAAGGTTGTGCCTAAAAAATAACTAATATCGCCAGCTCAAGGACCCGCTTTCCTATTCTGGCCGTCGCCAAGTTCTTCTTCCCCGTGGAACTTTTTTTGTGCCTACTTCAGAAAGTGCTATTTAGAAATTTCAAATGTATTCGGCTAAATGTGCATGGACACTTTCACTTCAGCATATTGTCTTGTTTTTGTTTATGCATTCTATAACTTTTTTTATTATTATTGTGGTTGCGTGTGTTTAAGACACAAACATAATTTCACATTCAGTTTTTTTCTCCCCTTATTGGTGTAACCCCCAAATTAGCTAATTTTTAACGAATCGCTTCAAGAATTGAAATTGTAAGAATGTGCTTTTAAATTTCATATTTTTTATTGCCATTATTATTCTATTTTAATAGCAACTGGCGTACCGATTAAGGAGTACCCATGGGGATAGACCCCTTAATATCCTCATCGTAATTCATATATATATTTACAATTATAATTGGCTGCTTTAGGTTAGTAATGGTGATAAAAAATAAAGTTTCTAAAAATTAAAAATGGTACTCTAAAAAAATTAAATACTAGAAATAAATAAAAGTAAGATAAAAATAAGAAGTTAAAATTAAAAGAATTAAAGGTAAAATACGGTACAATGGGGGACCCGTTGTCGATGCCATAAAACTATTGGATATGATTTGAAATTTAGATTGCTGAACGTGTGATATTTTAATGGATTTGCAAATATCACCAGCCTCTTTCCCTCTTTTTATATAACTAAGCAAATGAGTTATTTATTTATTTTCAAAACATTAAATGCATTTCTCAGTTGTTACTAATAAATTTTCTTCTCATCTTTAATTCTTATGTATTTTTTATTTTTTATCTTTAATCTATTTTATAATGGCCAAAGTAAACCAATGTATTAAAAAAATACATTATTTTGTGCATCCCTGTAGTCAAAAATGAACTGTCGAAAGGATGAGAAAAAAAAATTAACTTTGATTTTAAAATAATATTCTTGCGAATATAGGACAGATATTGCCTGTTTTATTTATTATGAGTTCCTGGTTATGAGTTCGCAGATTAATTTAATTATATTCTGAGAATTCATGATGAGTGGAGAAACAAATATCGTATTAGTCAAATATTTTTTAATGATTTCATTTTTTTTTTATTTCATTTACATTTTATATTTTTATATATTTCATTTTTAATGTTCTACATTTCTTTATAATGTGCATTTAGTATCATCATTATTATTATATATGTTTACATGTAAGAATAATAGTAAACACAATAATAGCTCATGATGTTTCCATTTTTCGCTCCAAAAAATTTCTGTAATGGCTCTAAATCTAATAGGGGGCTTATACAATTCAAAAGTTGTCAGCAAGTTCATTTGGGTTAGACATTCCTGCTTTATTATGTGGCTTATTTTTTTAATTTTACGGTTTTTTTGCAGTTTATTTTTTCAGTCTAATAGAATCCATAATAAACTGTATTGATCTATTTTATTTATCATAGAAAAATTTTGTCTCGTTAAAATGTTCGCATTTAAAATGGATCTGAAGATTAGGTTACTGAAAAGCATAATTTGGTCAGAAATAAATATTCAATCTATCGCTGTTTCCCTACTTCAGAAAGAAGCGATACGATTCGGAGGTTGAGATATGTGCATCGGTTTTCTAGAGGAAATTCCGATTCCTCAGGTCAAAAAGGTCAAACAGAGATGAAAACTGGTATTTCGAACGATCTCTCGTCCACTGACTGGAAAAATCCTTCGCACCTTCACATATAAAAATATCGAGTGTCATATTTATTCTTCCATCCACTTTCATTCGAGTTGGCTGCTTTTTTCTTTCTTTAACCCAATGTTTTCAAAATGTGCTTGTCTCAGCGTCTGAACCGGATTGAATGATGCGTCTTTGCTGCTGATTGAAAGAGAATTTCCTCCTTATTTGAAGTCTGGCAAGGTCAGGAGGAGGCCCACGCAAGATTCCAGTTTTTCTTTTTTTTTTTTTTTCCACGAGGCTCTCGGCTTTTTTTTTTTTTTTAAATTCTTTTAATATTTCTGTTCCTTTTTTTAAAAGTGAACCTCTTCGATATTTGCCGTGGCTCTTTTCTCCTCGTGTTAGCATTTGGTTATTGTCTTGACGAGGTTTGGCTAATAATTCTTGGGCTGTGTTACGAGAGGGTCTTCTGCATGCCATTGCTGCGACGGGGAAGTAGTTTAGTTTGAGACGAGTGACTCATGGTGGTGGCTTTTGAACTTATGGAACGAAATACGTTGCATAGATAAACTTCTTAAGCAGAGCGGATATCAGTTTCAAACCAAAGAGTTTGGAAACTGCTTTCGTGAATTCTTTCAAGTTTTAATAATTACAGAATTTTACTTTTTTTATAAAATTCTAAAATTTAAATCGATGAAATGTAAAGAACTCCTTTTTTTTTTTTTTTTACAAATAATAATAATAATAATAATAATAATAAAAAAATCCCCCCTTCCCCTCGCTAACATGTATGTAGGCAAGGTTTATTTAACTATCTTGTGTAGTCTGCTTCAGGATTTTCTGCTAGCTATCTGCATCTGCTAGCGTAATAAAGATATTGCCTGTTTTATTTATGAGTACATGCATGGGTAGATACGTAGTTCGAAGGTAAATAAGTTTAATGTGAAATAAGTGCAACTCATATTACTTGAACCAAAATAACATCAGTTTATTCTCAAATTTTTCGATTCGCCGTACTTCTAGCTGAACCCAAATTGCTCCAATGCGTCCGATGTCGATTTCCACTAAGTACATTTTGGAAATAGATATTTTTTTTAAATTGTAGAATTATGTAAAAATAAATAAAACTCGCATTTAAATTGACAAATTTAATTTTTTTTAAAAATGCGCGTTCTGTTGCAAAGTTAAATAAGTTTTACAATGAACTATGCTATCCCAGGACGCCGAGGTGCCTTATCTTCAACAAAATGGATTCCCAGGATGGAATACCGAGAAATTCCAGCTGTTAACAGCTTAGTTTTGATAAATGTCAACACTCACAATTGTTCTTAGTTTATCGTGCATCTATTTATAGTTCTAATGAGTCATACAGTTCAATTGGAGGCTTACAAAGTATCAAAATAATCGATAATTATTATGTAATATTACAAAGTCCAAAAATAATTTTTAAACCATGTTCGCTATAGCTGATTGATTTTAGAACATCATGAATTAAAAAAAAAATGGATAAAGGAGTAACGAGTTTCAATAAATGTTTAACCTTTATTTATTTAATCTAAATCAGAGGTGGCCAACCCGCGGCCCGCCTTGAACATTTTTCCACCCCTGAGATGTATCACACTTTTACAAAATGTAAAATGGCCAAAGTCGTGAAAAACAATGTACTAAAAAAATGCAATATGTGTGCATTCATTTATGCAAAAATTAACTTTCGAAATTATGAGAAAAATTAATTTTGATTTTAAAATAATAGTCTTGCGAATATAGGACAGATAGTACCTGTTTCATTTGAGTTCGCAGAATAATTGAATTATATTCTGCGAACTCATGATGTGCGCTCATCGTGGAATATCTAATAAGCGTATTGTAATGTGAATATAAAAATGTCTATAGTGGGTCTAAATTAATTTCTAATTTTTTTAATTTGTGTATATGGGGATGTATAATTTTATAGGCGGGGTGCGGAGTTAGGATGCATTGCCAGAGTGTCCTGGCAAAATCATTTGTGTTGGCCACCTCTGATCTAAATAGTGAAATAATAATAAATGCATTTATATTTTATTACATTTCATATTTCGTGCTTCTATGAATTCCTTCTTTGATTAACATTTGACGCAAGTAAGTTATGTATGTATTTGTGCAATTCCAAACTTGTAAAGTTGACGATTAATAAATTAATAAAGGTTTTAGCCTTTTACACGTACAATTTTAATTCTTTCTTAAGTTTACCTTTTTTAGTTTTTCATACAATTGATTTTTCGCGTTGAAGAATTGTTAGCTGATAGTTTTGTTTCTCTCGACCTAGGGCCCCCAGGAGGAATGCGCATTGTGCAGAACAACAGTCAAGGCCCCGTGCCAGTACAGCTACAGGTGCCATCCGGCCACTTAGTACACCAAGTCATGGATGAGAACGGGACAGTTCGACACTACCTCTTCTCTCCGCCCATGCCCATGCCCGTCGGACCACACTATGTAAGTGCTCATTGCAGTTTTTGATCATACTGTATTTAGTATACTGGTATGTTTTACTGTTGTGATTAAATCGTGTTTTAAGAATTAGAATCAATAAGATGTATCACAAAGGACAAGGTAAAAAAGAAACTCTATTAATTCCATCTGAGTAAAAAAAAAAACAACAACACCCATTTCAGAATTGTTTCCTGTGTTGAATTGAGATCAAACTTAACGCATTTTATGTCAAATCGGAACAGCTGTTAATGATTAGGCATGTATGTGTAATTTGGCAGATAAGTGCCGTGTTGGCGAGATCCGTCTGGGTGAGTCATTAAGTTGTTCGGGAATTATACTCCATAAATGAGCCACCTTGTTAACTGTCTCATTCTCACAAAATTGTTTCACATTCTAATAATTGAAAAGTGACAAAAGAGTTTATAGCTGAATGGGTTGAATGCTTATGCAGCTGAAACTGCTGCATTTATGATAAAGTAAATTCTTCTTTGCGAAAATACCAAGTTGAAAAATTACAAGTTAATAATTTTTTTTATAAGCCTGCGTTATTTTCGAAAATAACCACCTCAATTCTAATTTATATCTTTTAATGATCTGAAATAGAAATAAAGTACGCTATTATTCAATGAATTCTCCTTTATCTTACATACAGGGTTATATACGATCAGGAATTTCACAAAAATGAGATAGTGCTATTAAAACTAAAATTAAAAATAAAAACAAAAATTTTAAACTTGTTTGCATATTTTATTGTGTGGTAAAATTATAATGAATATTCAATTTATCAGCCATATTCTTCTGAATGCATGTTTTACTCAACGCTATTTTTATTTATTTAAACCATAATTTGTCTTTAAAAAATACAAAATGATATTAAACTTTTTTTAGTTCTGCTTTTAATATAGGAATCCGTATTGAATACCAATGATTGAAAACATATCTTCAAATTATATTTAACTAATGTTATGTGATTCGGTTCATCAAAAGGGTGGATTAAAGGCATATTTAAGTAATCCGTCTGTCATTTGTTCTTTTCTCTCAAGCTCCAAAGGGTATGAATCCCCGTCGCCCACATCCCCCCCCTTCTTCCGTCGTCGACAGGGAAAAACAAAAGAGGAGACATTTACCACGTGCAGTGTTTACCCAAGCCTTCCACCCTCTCGGGGTTTTCCCTCAACCTCTCCTTCCTCGTTCCTCTTCGGTTGATGACAAAAGTTCGTGTCGGGAAGAAGAAGGATGAACCTCCCACTCAAATCAAACAAGAGTCGGGTGAACCTCACGTTTTTGCTGCTGACACCCACTTTGCGTGCCACTGTGCCTTGCATTTTTGACATGGATTACGCTTTGCTTTTTTCTCTATGGGGAGAGGTTCAGCGTCCTGTGTCAACAAACCTGTGGCACTTTTGGGGACATTTTTCTTCTGTTGACAAATCCCGTTTTACGCACATGCTCTTGTGCCTCCTTTTTTGCTGGTGGAATTTATTTCTGGCACTCGGAGAAGGAGTTGAATTAGTGAAGGCGTCGACGGTTCTTCTTCTAGAGGGTGACACCGGAAAAGAGACGACGTCATCGGTGGATGTGTTAGTTCTTGTGCCTTGATTCAGTTTCTGCGTACTACTTAAGAAGTGTTGTTGAACTTGCTTTTCTCACTTTTTTCCCTCTTTTTCTCAAAAAACAAATTATTTTGGCATAACACTTTACACGGGAGGGATGACGAACTGTTGCTAAAAGTTTGCACAGACATGTGGTAACTGGGCCCCTCGTAAGCTCACTGTCTTAACGACCGAGCAGAACAACAACAGTGAGGCTGCATCACTGATTTAAACTATTTGTATCAAAGTAACTATAAGTATTTATAATTATTTTAGTCAAATTTAGCATACGTAAACTAGTGCTTAACGTTCAATAAAACTAGTTTTGGGAAAGGGGAAAAAAAATAGGGTTAATTATTGTGGGCCTAAGATATGTAATCAATATTTATTATATTTCAAATGTTTCATAAGTTAATTACTAAATAAAAAGAAAGATGTGACATTCAACCACACAGGGCAGTTCTTGGTCACTACTGAGGAAGTTCAGTCAGTAGAAAGGGGCGTTGCTGATGACATGCAGTTTGTGTTGCCAGATATATGAAAGAAGCGGTTTCAGTTTCACGTCATTAAAAATGTTAATTATTAGGTTCTATAAAATTGAGTATTTTATTGCAAGGAATCTGGGCGATAGAATTGTATGTTAATCTTTTCTAAACAAATAGAAATGCAAAAAAGCTATTAGTTTTTGTTGTTCAGGTTTTATTTGTTCAATTAGAGATACTTAAACTATCAATTTAATTGCCAAAGAAAATAACTTTTTTTTTTTTTTGCTTTATTTCCATGCTCAATGGAATTTTTTCCCATTAATGTAAATTTAGATTGTTTTACAATATTTATTTGTAAAATTTATAAAAGCAAGAGCTTGTCAAAACATTTGTTTGGAACTTCAATTGATGCAAATTATTTCCGTCTTTTGTAGAAGTTTGAAAATATTCTGCTTTTTAAACAGTTCAATTAAAATGTTCAACAACAACAAAAATTAACTATATGATTTGTCAATTGCCTTCTCTATATGAGTAATTTTTTTCTTTAATGAGATATGGTTTAGATCTGAAAAAATTATAATAGAGAGGATTGCTAAAACAATTCTTTTTTTTCTTTAGATTTGATTTTTACCTTTTCTTGTTCATCTGTTTATTTCAAGAAATTGTTTTGTCAGCATCTTGAAATTCGGGTTGATGACTAAGTCGGTGTTGCATTTTCTTCTTTTTCCATGGTTTAATTAACTTGCAAATTTATTTCGGGTCATCATTTATGTGTAGACAGAAGTTAGTTCCTGAATGAGTATGACTGAATTCATCACTTTATGACTCATCGCTTACAGTGTAGACGATGAGTAAAATTACACTAAGAAAGAGGAAAGAACAATGTGTCCAAATACATTTTATATAAACATAGTAAAATACGATATTTGTAAGAAGAGTGCTTGCCTTGAGATCATTTGCTATTGGAACAGCAAATATTCAGTAAATTCAACTGTACCCGATATTTCCACCTCTATTTGGACCTCCGACTCAACCTTTTCGGTCGTGAGCATCCCACCCTATCTGACTTACTGGGAGACACTCCCTATGCTAATCTTTTTTTGTTTACTGTAAATATTGGTTTTATGCCTTATATTTGAAATTTGTTTGTGGCACCATTTTCTACTGTTTTTGTCAGTGTCTTATACTTGCTTTTTAACTGACAATATTTCACAGCACCAATTTTAATAGGATTTTTTTATCAAAATTTTAATTCTCTATTTATATGTTTTTATTTGGTACTGTATGTTACTTCTCGCAGTTACATTTTTCGTCTTTTTAACCATTCCTTTTTACCATAAATTTAAGAAAAGCACTGTTGTTTGGCGCGCAGTATGGCGAAATCTGGCCCTTCATAAAACCCTGACCAACCAGTCAATCTATTTGGACCGGAATTCCTAAAAGGTGGCAGCAGAAGAGTTTTATAACAATCACCACCTGTAACAGTAATCGCTCTTTAATCCGGGACATGGTGGTGGAATTTCACGGGAACGTTGCTTCCGTGATGCAGATTTCTCCCATCAAAAATCGTTGCAAACTATGCACGAATTTAAGAATTCCGCTGAGTTGTAGTATTTGTTCTGTTCGACGAATTTTATAAATTCATTTCATGCTTCAGGACACTTCATCTTTCAATGCTCTTTCATCTAGTTTATCTCTTAAACCTGGGCTTCTTGGCAATGGCAGCGTACGTACCATTTACGGATTGCTCTGTAAAATTAATTCCTCATCTGAGGAAATGTACGAATAACTATTAATGCAGCTGCAGAATTTGAAGTCGGTAAAAATTAAATTAATATAAATTTAATGTTAAGCGTGGAGTGCAGTTACTCTGGAATGAATGAAAAGAATGGTCTCTTGAAAGAAGAAGAAAGAACTCCCCGAAGACTAGTCTATTGATAGGCGGTACTAGCTCTCTGGCGCCGTTTAATGTTTCTAGAAGATACTAAGTGGGATTTTTGTATGAAGATAAAAGAAAAATAGAGAAATTTTAAATGCTGTGGATTTACAAAACTTTGTGTAATCTATTCATCACTCAATTCGTTGGCCACTGTCACATTTCTGTCGATCTCGTGTCCAGTCCGTAGTTTTTCTAGGGAACATCGGTGAAAAGCTTGCCTGGTACATTTTCTATCAAATAAAGCGCACATGATCATCACTGGTAACACCTGGATCTTGATTCGCATCTTTATCAACAGCCAAAGTTTGGCACTGCACTGCTACAGAGTTACTTTGTTCACCAACGTTAAGGCAGTTGCCAAAATTGCAACTTTGGCATTAAATTGTCTCGATTCGAACAAAACCGTGCCGTGTTCGAGGTCGACAAAGGTCAGCATCATCGATTAATGCCGGATGAAACTATATCTCCTATTTTCTTTTTCAAACCTTCCTGAAGGACTTGGATATGTTATGCCCATCGCACGCATTGTCCAAAGAAAGTCACGTTTTCAGATAAAAATCTTCCCCGATTAAGAAATCTAACTTATTAACATGCTACCCACCCTGCTGCTGGTGTGAATGTATCTTTTTAATAAGTAAATGTTAATTATTTCTAAAATTCCTCCGAATTTATATCCATTTTAGTATAAAAAAAAATACACAAACTTCTGATGGAATTTTATTAATTAATATAGTGGCACTGATGTTCATTCTCTGCTTTATAATATTATTGCGGCCTGATGACTAATAGGCAAGTGCTCTGGCGTTTCGAATCTGAAATCTGTGGTACCAATCCTGGTGGAGGCATGGATGTTTGTGAGTGGTTCGGAATCCACTTTAAACTGTAGATCCCGGTCTAATTAGCCTAAAGTGTGCACAAGATGACCGTATACGACAAACTAAACCAAACCAAATTTTTAAAATATTGAGTCAAGACGGTAATCACATGAATTCATTCATAAAGTTGTAGAAATTAAATAAAATAATGCATTGAACTTTATGCATGCAATACAAGAATCAAAAATGTTCGTCCGTTTTGTGATTTTGAAAGCAAACCACCTGTCGTTTTAATATCAAAGTAGCTTGGAAAATCAATTATTATAACCTCATTTACCATCGAAATTCTTTTCACTCGTATTGCGAATTTTGGTTGACGACACATTTACTTAAGCTCTTTATGAAAGAAAAGTTAAAAGATAAAATGTGTTATCTTGAGGTAGGGGGTGGGGAGGTATGTACTTGGAAAGTCTTTTTATTATTATGACTTCTCCAAAATTTTTAATTGGCGAAAAAAAGCCCTCCATTCACTTCATCTGAAATAAAATTTAAATTCGTCGCAGCTCCGTTAGAGTGCTGGGAAAACCCGCGATATCAAACGAGAAATTTTTTTTCTGTTATCAACATTCCAGAATGACGTCGAATGTGAGCTTCGTGGAACATTCGAATTATGGCACGCTCTCAGTTACTGGAAGAAAAAAAAAAGAACCACGAAAGCGAATCGACTTGGCCTTGCAAATTTTTCTTCTTATCCGAGCTGTCAGTCCAACCTTCACTATTTCATCGCCGGAATGGGTGCTGATGACCGAGAAACTGTCGCCGGACTCCCCCTCCTGACAGATAGATAAACGGTTCCATATTCGTCCAACACTAAAATGCGAAATGGATGGCTAGGAAATTTATTCTGCCTTATTTACTGCATGCTTTTAACGTAGAATATTTTTTGCGGTTTTATAAAAGAATCTTTTAATTTCAAATTGCTTTGGAACTGTCTGGTACGTTTTTAAAATTTACTTTTGTGGCATTTCTTTTCATTCGAATTGCATCCACAAAAATACACCCTACTTTGTTGAAATTTCACATTATATGGTGAAAAAGTTCAACAGACTTAATATAATCTCAATAAAATAATTGAAATGAAATGTTCACTAATATATTCGTTTTTAATTCAGAAAATCCATTTTTCTAAAATGTGTGTTTACAATTGTAAAGGGTTTTCGGTTATTGTTTCTATAACAAAAGGGTATGCATCCAAGTTCCATTGAACTTAATGTTTTCGACCTTTAATTTATTTTCACATCATGCAAGAGACCAGATCGTCTGCGACAGGGGTGGTCTTTCGAAAGATCACACGTAACTTATAATTAAAGAGGGTCAAACCCAAAGAATTCAATCTTGCAGTGGGCGGTTTCAGCAGATACTCGAGTTCAAGGAAATTGTATTTTGTCCATTGTTTCCTGAATGCTGTGTTATTGATTCAAGTTGTGTTTCCCTCCTGGTCCGGTGATGCGAGTTTATTGATCTCTGTCTGAAATCGTTCAGGACAACACAAGTCGAAAGAACATTTTAGTTCTTTTGTAATTTATTGTTTTTCATGGATGTTTTTCTTTTATTCTTCGCATGCTTCTTACCGTATGCGTTCGGCGATCTGATGAGTTCTATTCGTGTTCAGTTTCTATTCGTGGCGGTGACATGAATGTTTGTTGGTGGTTTGGAATTCACTTTAGACCCTGCTCCAATGAGCTCTAGTGTGCAAAAAAAAAAAAAAAAAAAAAAAATACCCGTAGACCAAACCAACCAACATCGCATGTTCGTCAAGTATATTTCTTATCATTCTGTTTGAAAACTAGAATTTCATTAAGATTGGTTTGTCCTCTACGGTCATCTTGTACACAATTTAGACTAAACAGACCGTGACTTAGTTTAACGTAGATTCCGAATCACTCACAAATGTCCATGCCACAGCCAGAATTCGAATCTGAAGCCTGTGGTACCAAAGGCCAGAGCTCTAGCCACATGGCATTAAGAAGAAATTTTAACTACATTAATCCAAAAGGCATTTAATCGTCAAGCCCAGGCAGGATTGGCCCAGAGGGCTTTTATCCACACAAAACATTATGTGCATAAAAATGCAGATACAACCGAAAAAAGTTGTATTGAAGATGACCTGCTAGACAGCAGGTATAAAGCGGTATTTATTGAAAAACATAAGAAGGGGTTACAATGGGAAAAAACAGCTAAAAATATAAACATTACAATAAGATGACAGATGAGATGAGAAATTTTTGAAAGTTTATAAATTCAAAGATGAAATCAAAGGAAGACGATGAAGTTTTAAAAGGTGAGACAGGTAGATCTGAAAATATAAGATGTTTTCAACTTGGATGGCATTTAATATAAGACAAGTTGGGAGTTCGAATGGGATATAATATTTCCAATTGGTTCGTAGAAAATGAAAATGTGATCAAAATATAGCAAAAACTGTATTGATTTTTCTATGTGTCTTCATTTTTAATAAAATGCCTAGTAAGTCCTGTGGGTTTGAACAAATAATAATCCATTCCAAATGTGCTTCAGGCATACGACGTATGTTTCATCATTTTGGGCCGAATAAATATTTTCTCGCCATTCAATCAAATCCACGGTTTTATTGCAATTTGTGGCAATCGGATTATTGCTCTCCACTTCCTTTGTTATTAGCTCCTTCCTTTGTTTGCTCTTTGATAAAATGAGATGCGTCATGATATCTGAATGGAAGCAGTCCGGTTTCTTCGGTTCCCGTGGCATCTGCCGCTTTATCATGATTTATGGTTGCGACCGTGGCAGTTTTAAGTCACTGACTCACAAAGGTAGCAGCTCCCCAATGACGCCTTCCTTCGATTGTGAGAGCCGTTAGAAATACTTTTATTCTTGATGTGCCAAAGATAACGTTCGCTGCTCACATGAAGAAGAAGATAAGGCCATTAAAGTGCTTCAATACAAACAGCCTCTAATCGCCTTCGTTGGGACAACAATCGGTAGAATGTGAAACCGAGGAATGTTGTTTTTCCTTGAGTTGTTTGTGTTGAACATCCGCTTTTGTTTGAAGGGAAAAGATTCTCTTCTGAAAAATGGATATGGTTTCCCACAACCCACACTCGCTCACGATTTGTGATATGCGACTCTTTTCAATGTGAACAATTTTATTCAGAAAAATATTATTTTACAAGATAATTCTACAATTAAATCGGTATATGGCAACAAGATATTTGTCAATGCGAGCAATTTTATTCTGAGAAAAATTTTTTAACAAGAGAATTCTACAATTATATTGATATATGGCAACAAGATTCAGAATGTCTTGGTTTTTTTGGACATTCTGCTTTATGCTATAAAATTACTTTACCACTTTCTCTGTTATTACTCTCGAATCATCATGAACAGCAAAGCTCCACGGATCAGTATAAAAATTGATGTTACGGATTATCATTTATTAATATTATGCGTTTACTAAAAATATAGTATTAGCAATAAATGTATATTTATTTTAAAATAATAATATATTTTCACTAAAACTATGCTACATAATATTATGCTTAAATTAAAGTTTGCAGTTCAAGAATTGAATGTCCTCCTGTTTTTATCTATCCACATAGTAAGAATTACAAATATCTTGTTGCCAAATATCGATTTAATTCTAAAATGAACATGTAAAAAAAAATACTTCTCAGAATAAAATTGTTCGCATTGAAAAGAATAGCATATCACAAAAACTGGTTTAATTTTTTTTCCCCTTTTGTAGTGTGGGGTTATAATGATAATTATAAAGGTGGGGAAGTCTCCAAAAACTTTTCTTTTTGTGTTTTCTCAGATTGTTAAAATATTCACTTTTCGTGTGCTGACACAAAATTTTGATGAATTCCAATGTGTGTTGCTAATTAGACAGCTATATATCAAAATGACCTTGACGCAGAATATTCGTCAAGTCATCCCCCTGCATCCTCATCCAGTAACATGCTTTATTAATTTGAAACGCCTTCCTCAATGGCATGTCTTCGGCAAGTCTGCTTCAACCTAGTTGTTGGGGAAAGTTTTTAAAAAAGGAGTGCATCTCAAGACCAACATCTGTTGAATATCATCATCAGTTCCATTGCTTCGTTTCCCCCTTTTTTTTCTCCCTCTCCTTCTATCTATTTATTTATTTTTTGAACTCTTGCCCTTCCATATCGCTAATAAGGCAGATATTCAAGATTTATGCGATTTGGCTGTAGCCCTAAGTCATTCACGTTGGTTGTAACTTTTCTTCTTCTTAACCTAATACTGTTATGTTACATTGTAAAGATTTCGCTGAGACGTTTTAGTGATTCACTGGATGCTATGCTAGAATTTAGACGAGTGGGCAGTTTTTTATGCATGGCATTGAACTCCTGTTGGTGTTATCTTTTTATTTGAAATGAATCTGGAGTTCTGGCAACCTTGCGCTGCATTTTGTTGTTTGAGTATAGCAAGATGTTGTGTAGAAACGTTTAGAGAAAAAAAAAATGTTGCTGTATTAAAAAAAAAAAAACATTTTTAAATAATATTGGTTTTTATATTGACAAGAATTATTTTAGTTCATTTCGAATTCGTTTGACTGCATCGTTCGTTGATTGTGAAAATTAAAACTTTTCAATTTATTTGTTAATGTAAAAAATAAAGTCCTAAGCATACTGTAAAAGAAATGTTCTCGTGGTTTTTATTTAACAAAAAAATTATAAGTTCATTATGACCGAACAAAGTCTGTAGTATCGATTTAAAAGCATGAATTCTTTTTAATGAACATTCTAATTAAATAATTTTAAACAAAACCTCAAAATGGATCATTATTTATTTAAAATGTAAATGATTCTCATCTATAGGCGTTAAATTTCAACAATCCATTTAACAATTTTGTGTATATATGAGCGATTTTTTTCTTTCTATACTTATTTTATGTTATAAATTTTATTCAGATAACAGTTTGCTTTGGTGCGCAAAGCAATAAATTTTTTCCTGAAAATAGAATAATGTATTCAAAACAGATTATTCACATTTTTGGATCGTGGATATGGAAAACAATTTATTTTATTTTCTTTTATTTTTGAGAGTAAATTGCTTTTTGAAACAAAATAATTGTTAAAATTATAATCATTATTTCAACGATTTAAAATGTTCTAATTTATCATTTAGCTTTCCATGAATAGCAGCCATTTGCATTCCTGCTTTATTTTCCGGATGTGTTGAGAAATCGTGAAAGTTAACTGTTCAAAACTGAACAGACTATCAGAAATGCAGGCCAAGAACAACTTTTAAGAACTTCTTCAGCTCGCACGCGTGAACCTTCTGCTGGAAGGAATCAACTCTGCCGGCGCGTCAAGTTAACGCTTGTCAAAAACTTGTGCGGGAGAAACCAGCGGTGGAAGTCGGTGAGGCAATCGAAATTGTTCAACCTTCATGGTTCGAAGGGTTTCGCGTGTTTTCGAACACCTCGGTCAACCTTGAGGAACCTTCTGCCTTTGTTTTGAATTCATATTTTGTGTGTGTACATATCTGTGGAATTCGCTTGATCGCCGGTGCTTTCTCTCTCTCCGCACACCAATGGACTGCTCGCTGCAAAGATCTCTGTGGTGGTTGTACCTTTTGCATAGTGTGATAGTTGGAACTAGCTGGGGCTGCATTTGTTTTTTTTTTTCCTTTTCAAGGCGATCTACTATTTTATGATAAATGGGACTATCATTTTCATAGTCTTGTTATAAAAAATAATAAATATTTTTAAAAATGTTTATGTTTTGCGTGATGCTTTTTCATTTCCCCCTCTTCATTCAAAATTTTTTTTTTTTTTTTTATAAGTTCTGCATTTGATGTCTTCATAATTTTCTCCAGCTTATTGTAGAGGATAAATATTTCGCACCCTATAAACTCTTAGTGTGTTTGTCTAAGTCAGGGGTGGCCAACCCGCGGCCCGCCTTGAATATTTTTCCGCCCCATGAGATTTATGACACTTTTACAAAACATATTTATTTTATAATGGCCAAAGTAGTGAAAAACAATGCATTAAAAAAATACATTATGTGTGCATCCATCTATTCAAAAATGAACTGTTGAAATGATGAGAAAAAAATTAACATTAATTTTAAAATAATTTTCTCGCGAACATAGGACAGATATTGCCTGTTTTATTGATGAGCTTACAGTTATGAGTTCGCAGAATAATTAAATTAGTATATTTTGTGAACAAGTATATTTTCACTTTTAAGTGACCTCAGTGACGTAATAGTCAACACAGTAATAACTCATTATGTTTCAATTTTTCACTCCAAAAAAATGTCTATATCGGGTCTAAATCTAACAAGGGAATATATAATTTCATAGGTGGCCCGCGGAGTTAGGATGCATTTCAAAGTGGCCCGCAAGATCACTTGGGTTGACCACCCCTGGTCTAAGTCTACGAATTGTAGTCTTTGATCTGCAGGTTTTTTTTAAATTTATTTTTTATTAATCACACATTTTCTATATTTTATAATGTAAAATTAAATGTATTTTCAGTAGTTACATTAAAATGAAACTACCTTTGTTGTGTTAACATGTTCAATCGCTCAATGTATTTTTAAATTTTATAAAACTAATCGCAATTTGTGGATTTTTTATTCTTTAGTTCAAGTCGAAAAGAAACATCTAAAATATTTTTTTCTATATTAGAATAATGCAGCTCGATTAATTGCTTCCTCCTGAAATTTTACTTGATCTTCTTTCTTAAGATTCTATTTCCTTCACGGCAAAGTATAAATTTGAAAACTTTTTCATTTTCAATGAAAATAACAAAAGAGTAATTGGTAGGGGAAAAACCGCTACGTTTCATTCACCTCAATCTAAAAACCAGTATTGTGATTATTCCAAATTTTCCTAGTTCTTTCTGGGAATTTTTCATTGCGTTTAAAGTGATTACTATTCCTCCATAATTTTAGAATTGAATTACGTTTTCTCTTTATTTCGTATGTGTGTTTTAGATTGACATAAAAACAAAAAATAAGTTTTCCAGTAAATATTTCGTAGAATTGTGAAGTAATTTTTTGTGGCGAGATCGAAAAATGATAAGCTTTTTTTTTTTTTTTTTCTCTCTCCTTAATCACTCTGCTGAAATGATCTCAGCTGGGCCCTCTTTGTATCCCTGCTCTTTCGTGACCATTCACGATAAAATTGCTTAAACATTAATGCAAAAAATTTGTGTCCTCGTTTTCTTCTTATCTGTCGTAGGCTTTATTATCACGATATCCTCGCTCTCCTCTTTATCTCTCTCCTCAAGTCGAGTTGTTGATTCTTCTTCTATTTTAAAGAAGACTTTCCCGCGCATTTGTCTTCCCGGCGGCTTAAAAGAGATATTTTTGTAACAGTCTTTCGAGGATGAGTTACTTTCGGGATATCATCTCGCTAGAGAAGTATAACTTCAGTGTAGTTCATATTTATTGAAAATCTACAAATAATTGGAGGCGCGTGACATACAAACTTATGGCAAATAAGCACTTCACAGTTTTATATCCAGTCAACTCCTCAGTATATTAGCGGCCTGATGCCCAATTGGCTAGCGCTCGGTAACACAGGTATCGGGTTCGAATGCCGGTGGTGCCATGAATGTTTGTAGTAGTTCGGAATTTCAGTTCCACTTTAAGCCGTAGGTCCAGGTCTCATAGGGCCGTAGAGCGTTACAGATCCCAATCAGATAACAATCACAGATCCCAATCAACTGTAAAACCACACAACACACAACTGTTCTAGGCACAGTGATGTGGTGTGGTGTGGTGTGTGTGGTGTAGTAGTATTAGTGGTACCATATGCTTCAGGTTCGAATCCTGATGGTGCCATGGATATTTGTAGTAGTTCGGAATACACTTTAAGCCCTTAGTCACGGTCTCATAGGATCACAGAGTCCAATCGGACTTCTTCTCACCCACACCATTCCCAAACTGTAAAGGAGAAACACAGCTCTAGGCACAGTGGTGTAGTGTAGTAGTAGTAATAGTAATAGTCAACTCCTTAGAATACTACTTACAGATGGCGGAGTCTTCGGAAGCTGCCATTGAAATTTTTTTTTTTTTTAACATTGAAAATCTCAGACGCCAGCGCTCCTGGGTGCCAGCAACGGATGGTATCTCTTCTAGTTTATCGGAAAACTTTCTTTGGCGTATTATTACTTCCTGGCGACTTTTTAATGTGAAGAAAGAAGGGAGGGGGGAGGGGAAGCAGTCGGGAAGGTTAGTTGTGTGCTATGACAGTTGTCTTTGAACGAGAAAACTGACAAGAAAAGGGGTAACTCTATTTTTATTTCTGGACATATTTCTCTGGAACACCACAGAGCGCACCCAGAAATCTTCTGAGGCCCATCCAATGAGAACTTCTGGTCTATAGAGACGACTACTCTACGACTACTCTGGTCTATAGAGACGACAAAGTGAAAGGTTCAAATAATACAGATGCTCTAAACATGTTTAGAAAGCTTTCCAGTCTATTTCTGTAATTTTAAATCATGAAAACTAAGAGTAGGGGTGCTTATTTTTAACAACAAAATAAATAAATAAACTAAAGTTTCCAATACGATTTTATTCAAAATGGTAAATCATTTTAATTTACGTATAATATTTCGAGATAGAATTTTAAATGTGTGCTTATCAAATGCAGGAATAAATATTTTTATCCTTGTAGAAAACGTTTCAATATTGAATTATTCATGTCCCACATTGGATGATAGTGTGTCCTCTAAGGGATATGAAAGGATTCGTTTTGTGACGATAACAGCCTCACACTATTTGAGGGCCTTTTGATAGAAAGGGGATGGGGGGAAATATAAAGAAGTGTACAATAATTGCGGGTAGAACAAATTAAAAGTTCGGGAACCACTTCATTAGAGGCATGGCCCATATCGGATTGAAGTCAATCTCTGCTTCTGCGTCACACTTGTTTGGCGAATGTTTTTTGCTGCTGCCGAGTTACAGTGACTTCATTGAGTGGTGTAACTATCACTCTTCGGAGGAGAGCGGGAAATTCATGGCCTTGATTTTGGTGTGTTGCGTAACGCGATTCGCTGCCATCGTGATTGGTGTTGACGAATAACTCTTGATCCCCCCCCCCTCTTTCGTCACTGTGTCCCACATAGATCTGCGAGTAAACGGCGGGTCAAAATCCTTAGAATCTCCACCCTCCCTCCAATTCTCGGAATGGTTTCGTATACGGTGGTATGTATGAGTGATACGCTGTGCGATTGTGTTGAATGAATCACTAAGCTGCTCGCGCTCTGGGCCATTCATGATCCAGTGCCGTTCCTGTCCTTAGCCTCACGAATTGGCAACTGTGTCTTTTAGAAATGGATATCCTTTTTTCTGCTGATTTGAAATGTTCTTACAATTCCGGGTTTGTGTACGTGTATAAAGGAAGGGGGGGGAAGGTATTTTTTAATATTGGGGATTAATAAGTTGCCTGTAGGAGAAATTTCTATTTCAAACTAATGAAACGATTAATTATTATTCTTTGCCTGTAAATATTTTAGGTTTTTTGGTTTTTAAAAAGAACAATTCGACAGCTATGTTTAAATGCAAAGACAGTTGGGTTTTTTTCCCCTAGGATTATGTTGTATGTCATTTGTGAAAACATCATAAATAAGTGGAACTGAACAGGCTATTCTCTATGTATTTGTTCACCCTCCCCAAAAAGGGACGGTGGGAGATGACTACTGTTACTATCGGATTTGAATTATAAATTTCGACATAGTAGAATTTTCTCCTTTTAAAAGATGTCAAGTATTTTTAAACTAGAATAAATCATTTTTGGTATTTCCTTTTTCTTTTCATAAGAACTTAACATCTATTAAAATATTACGTTGTGGAAAATGGCAACACATTTTAATAATAACGATTGTTTCTTTCTTGATCAGCATTGGAATTCGTTTGAATCCTAAAAATTCCAGTTCGCGCCCGCGGTTGTTAAATGACAGTTTACTACATGCACACCCGGAAGTAGATCTTGCGATCTTCAGTTCGCATTTTTATTTTATCTCTCGAGTGTGGCGTTCGAAGACCTTGCCATGTTTAACCCTTTTTCTGGGTTTCTCCGCCGCCCTCAGACCAATGGCAGGGCCTGATATCAGATACTCGGAATGAGCGCGGCCGCCCACTTGAGCCCTTTTCTCAATTATCGCCTGTCACTTAATGGGAAAGGGAAATGGAAGAACTCTGGGAAAACGCTATCTGTGGCGGGAAAAAAAAAAAAGAAGAATATTCTTCGTTGTTGATAAAAGCCTTTCGCCGTTGCCATTTTTAATTGCTAACTTTTCGAGTTTTTCTTCTGCTAATTATTTTCTTGGCATTCGACTGTAATTTTTGAAAATGCTTTCTCGACGAAATGTCTTCTATTTTTTTTTTTTTTTTTTTTTTTCCCCAATTCTTTCTATTAGCTCACACTCTCTCTCTATATATATCTTGTTCAAATTTTCAAACGTTAATAGAATATTTTTTATTCATCCACTCAAGTTCAAATACTTGCAGTGGATGACACTGGATGTTAATACAGTTTTTTCAAATATTAATTCAGTAATTAAATTTAATTCATTAATTTTAGTTTTTTTTTTTTAGATTTAAGTTGCATATATCTACCAATAGAGGGCACCAGATAAACTTAAAAAAAATGTATGAACATTATTTATAAAGGACTATCTGCAATATAGTGAAAAAAAAAAAAGTAGGAATTGACTTTAACAATTTTTTTTTTTATATTACTTGTTTTATATTAGTTGTCATTTGGAAAAGAAAGAATAGGTTCTCCCACTCCCTCCCATTTCAAATCATGTTTTTATTTAATGTGTTAATAAATACTGATCGTTGCTAATTATTTCGCATTATACAATGATGATTAACTAATATTAGATGAACCACTTACTTCTGATAACAATATGTTAGTAATTGTAAAGAAATTTTTCTGTAATAGGTAATTTGTGTTTGTCAGTAGATGTAGGAATAAATAGTTTATCTCTATTGATTTCTCATGGCAGTTTTATGTTCAAATTGTCTTTAATTGGTGAAAACTTTTGACTTTTTGTGGTGTTTAAATGTGTATGGTTTCTTTATTCTTTATTTTATGTATTCTTATGAAGCATCTCATGTGAATATCACAAATATTACATTTAAAAACCTTAACATTTAAGAAATTTAGTGAAATAATTCTAAACTTTTATATAGCTCGAATGATAAAGAAATGCACGTTATATATAAAATTTATTGCGGGAAAACACCAAAGAAACTTTTGACAAATTAAAAAAAAAAAAAAAAAAGAATTATATTAAAATATTTTTGTCAAGTTTTCTTTTTAGAGTTTTACTATTTTAAATATCATTTAATATAAACTATGTAATAGTATGTATATAGAGCCAGAGAAGAAATTTTTGTAGTTAATGAATTTTTTTTAATTGTTCAGATAATTTTACTAATTAAATTTTATTTATTTAAAAGTAAACACATTTATTCAATCTATCAAATCAAAAAATAAATATTAAAACAAATATCACACATGCACCTTTTTTGTCAAATCATAGAATTGTCCTAACTATATTCACAGTCATAAGACAATTGTTCTCTTTAATGTATTTAGAAATAAGATTCCTTTTTTTATTCATTAGTTCTAATTAGCATACTGTGCATGTTTTAAAATGAGCTCTAATACTTATTTTTAATCCAAAAAACGTAGAATTTTTTAAATCGATGTGTTTTGCAGAATCCTAGCCATGCATCCACTGCACCAATGGCTCAGTATTATCCATATCCTGCACCAACCTTTGGGCCTCCACAATATCAGCCGCAGCCACCTAGTCATATGCAGCCTGCCCTCAGCCCTCCCAATATCCCAGGCATCCTTCCACATCCTGGTTCCCAGTGTAATGGTGAATCCCCGCAAGGTGAGTGGACACAATTTAATTCTTGGATTTTTTTGAATCTCCTAGAAAAAATTTTTTTTTTTTTTTTTTTTATTTCCAATGGCAGATTATGAACAGTTACAGAACAACGAAAAATAAAAAAGAACAGAGAATACAACAAAACATGCTGAAACAGAGTTCATTAATCTAACATATCTCTAGCCTCCCAATATCGCTCGGCGAGAAAAGTCTTGCTCAGAGCAGGATAGTGCAGTAGATGCGTGGAGTCCATAGCCTCTCCAGAGCTGCACAGAGTGCATATCGGGAAGGAACAATTTTGAGTCTGTAACGATGGTTTCGCAGGCAGTCATGTCTAGTGGCTAGTCGGAAATGAGCGACTACTCTACGCCTTGAAGATTACATAGATTTGGGATGGCCTATTTTTAGAGGGATATCCTAAAAAAATTAACTTATAAACATAACATTGGGATTTTACATTACATAAACAGTATGAAATTTTCATTTGTATACTTTTTACAAACGAAAGAAAATACTTTTGAAAATTTCCATTGTGTTGATAGTTGTATTATAAAAATAATATATTGCATGGTTTTTTAATTGTTTGAAAAAATAAATAAATAATCACAGTTGGTCTTTATTATTATGAAAAGAGTTTGTGTAAGTTCAGCTTTGACCTCTTGGTCAAAAATAGTTGTAAGTTACCACAGCCACAATTTCCTTTATCCTTTCATCCATTTAATTCTGAGGTAAAGAAGAAAATAGACAGACCCTTAAAACAAACTCCTTTCAACTGATAAAAAGTGGAATACACTTGTTTCACCACCCATCCCAATAGACTTGTCCCGTGCAGTTTTTACAGCAAATTTCCGACTCTCGACAGGACACAATTTTTTTAATAAACATTTGCACCGCATGAGTGTAGCTACTAATGATGTCTGTCCTCTGTGCTCATTAGGTGAAGCCATGGACTTTTTATATTTGACAACATGCACTGCACTCGATTTTATGATTTTTAATTCTGACAATTTAACTAAGACTAAATTTTATTGGGCTGCTAGAGTTCTTGTGACAGATATCGCTAAAAGTAGTTTTGATGTAGGGGGTGAAAAAGCTTTTTCAAATTTCATCTGTATTATTTCCATCTTGAAAAGGATTTTTTATTTTTTCTTTGCTAAACAGTTTTAAATTTTATTTAGATTAAAATTTTAAAATATTTATTTCATCCAAAAATGATAATGACTGAATTAAAATGCTAAAAGTAATGTAATTTATGAACAAGGTTTTTTTAAATTTATATTACTAGACCAAAATTGCATATTTTAAATTGAATTTAACTAAAATTAAATAAGCTGAAACATTTGCTAAGCAGGAATTTTCATTCATATTTCTTTTTTCCTCATTTTTCATTTTTAATCTTCCAGATTTGGATGCATCCCCTCCTCCAAGTCAGATATATTTATCCCAGAAAGATGAAAGCTATCAGCGCTCCACTTACAAATTTCGTAGAAAATTGGATGATAGGTGTAGGGATAAACTTATGATGATGCCAAATCAATCAAATTCATTTGCTAATAGAAAAAGTAGGTCTTGAATTTTTGTAAAGCTAAACAAAATTTATTATTTTTTGCAGCATATTTAGAAATAAATAATTACTGAATAATTTTTGAAATATTATTTATTGTTATAAGGAAAGCTTCTCTTAAAACTAATTCCTTAAGTTTCCTTCTGGTAGAAATTTAAAATGCAAAATCACAGAAAATTTTAAGTGAGAATTTTTTTTTTTCCAAATTTAAGTCTTAATTACATGGATTTAACAATCCTCTTATAAAAATAAAAATTTCATCTTTTAAAGTTTCTTTTTAATTCTATAAATCTAGATAAAATTTATGTATATGATGAACCATATCGCATAAGTGGAAGTTCAGCATCTGGAAGCAATGCTTCTGAAGGTAACTCTTCTTTATTATATTTATATATTTTCTAGTTTTATTTTGGTTTTATTTCTTAAATAAAATAGATAAGTCATCATTTGAAATTTTTTAATCTTACAATTTTATTTCAGATGAAGAAGTAACATGGTTCTTGTCTGAATACCTCTCAAATTTAAGGCCCCTTTGGTAAATATATTGTATTAATTTTTATGTGTAAAATTGTTTCTTTGCATAGCCATATTTTATATTTGTCTGAAGTATTCAAAATAAATTTCATGACATTTTTTTTTGTTTGCTATGCAATATTTTTGATCAGAAACATTTATCAAATTTTCATATATAAAGTTTTTTTTTTTATATGAAAAAAAAAAATGATGTACCTAAAATTTTCTTATAGATTTAGTGAAATTTTCGCACAATTATTTTTCCTTGCTTTAAAAATTAATTTTAAAAAAATAACAATCCTTTAGTGGTAAAAAAAAAAAAAAAAAATTAGATTTAAATGAATATTATAGCCAGAATGATAATAATTGAATAATAATAATCACCTACCTTTTTATTGTTTCTTTTTTTAATTTACTAAATGTAAATCTTATTAATCTGCATATTACAAAGTAACTGTATATTAATAATTATTCATTTCTAAATAAGTATTTAGTTTAAATTAATTAGTTCCTTTCTTTTCTGGTTTACCATTATTTAATTTTTACACATATTTAACATAATTGGATTTCCCTCCCTAAATAATGAATATACATTTAAAATTGCTTGGCTTCTTTACTAAAGGTCAAATAGCTGAAAAATTATGTTTGTCTAATTTTAAAAAAAGTCTTGTTCTTCATTTAGAAATTCAATATCAGAATATGACATTCCGTTTATGTATGTATTTTTTTTTTTCTTAGTGTAAGTTTCTGTATTTTTCTTTGTAGGTTACTGAATTATCACCCTACAGTGTTATGGTTAGTTGGAAACATCCAGATGTACCTATTTGTGATTTAGATCCTACTACTTGTTCTACCCTTCAACAAAGTGAAATAATGTATGAAGTTATGTTGTGTGAAAAGGGCAGAGAGAAGGTAGATTCAAGTCTGTGTACAGGTAAGCTACTATAATTTTTTTCGTTTTATTTTAACATATTGCATCTGACAATTTTAGTGTAATGATTTTCTAAAATGATGTCTACCTTATATTTCTGAATATAAGCCAAAGGTCTTTTTTTTTCCCCCTTCAAACCTTGTACCCACATTTTAAAAGAATTGCATACAAAATACTCAAAAGTCAAAGTAATTTTCCTTTTCCATTATTATTTTTATGTGATTATTTAGATATTCAATTATTATTTCTGATATTTGTTTTGGTATTTTTGTGTTAGCTGGGGAACATTTTTAATATGAGATTTTTCGTTTTACTGATCTAAACAAAAAATCAGCAGTATAAACAGTTTCTAAAATAAAGCAACTCATTTTCTTAAAAACGGATAACTCAATTTTAAATGAAATAGTTTTTTCATTAACTTGAGAAATATAAACTAAAGAAGCAAAAATGTGCTATATTTAGTGATTTATTGCTTGCGCCTAATTAACGGAAAAGTATCTAATGGATTAGCAAATCCTTATAATAAACCGACTGTCATAGTTCAGCTATAGAAAAGCTCTAAAAAATTTTTTGGCTTATACACAGAAATAAATATATGGCAATTAAAAAAATTAATAGTGTTTATAAAAAGAGTTTTTCACAATTAAAAAAAAAAAAAAAATTCACTTTAGCATTTGTCATGAAACAAAAATAATTATTTTGAATTTTTTTTTTTTTTTTTTTTTTCCTTAGCGGTATGGATCATCAATGCAATATAACATCTTTAAAGCCAGCTACAGAGTATTACGTATGGTAAGTCAATTTTGTCTAATATTTTTATACAGTAATAATAATCTGTTGTAAATTTCTGGTTTTTCATTTTAAACTTGTTTAATTTCTTACTGGTTGGTAGTTATTAAAATTAAATAATTTATGTATTTTTAAAAATAGTGTTATTAGTCATGTGCTTGTTATCTAATGATTAAAATATTCTAGTATGTATTTTGTATTAAACTATGTCTATTGGAATTTTTTAACTAAATTTATTTAGGAAGTTTTAAATATTTATAGATTTTAGTGTTAACTGATTCAATTTTTTTTTTTTTTTTTTTTATGAAATATATTTTATAATTGAAAATGTATGTATTTGTTAATTTTTTAATTCTGTTATTAGGCTCATTTTATTTTTATGTATAGATATGTGATATATTCTTCTGTATTATTATTTTAGTGTTCAAGCTTCTGTAGATGATATTCGAGGAAGCAGCGCAAAAGGTAGGCTTTTTTTTTTATTTTTAAACATTACATTTCAAAGCAGACATATATGTACTAATGATTGATTTAGAACGATTTTATATGCATTTTTTATTAATTATTAATTATTTTTACTATTAAGTGTGTTATAAACAATTTTCTAAATGTATTACTTAAAAAAAGAAAAAAATTTTTCTCCTCTGTAATAAAATTGTGCATTTAATATGCATCATGTCTAAATGATTTAAATTTTTAATTATTTGATTGCTTGTATATTTTTATTAAAAAAATATGAACATATTTTTGAAGGTTTAACTTTTAAAACACCAATGGTGGAACCTGAAGCACCTCAAGCTCCTCGGCTTTTTGTGCCAGATCAAAAAATAGTCTAACATTAAAGTGGAGCGTAAGTATATATATATATATATATATATTACCTTTAATGCTAATGTAATGTATTGATTACTTACTGTGGCACTAAAAGTTATTTAAAAACAATTTTTAGTAAATATTTTTATATGAATTTCTTGTAAAATTGTATTGATTTTCTTTATCTGTATGCATAAAAGCTATTTCTCACTAAAAATGTACAGGTGGTCATCATATTTCTTTTTATGCATGTTATATGTGTGAAATGGTTTAGTACTAAAAATGTAACTACCATTTTTTCCTATTTAAATAGTGCATTTATTATTTGATCACAAGATCCCTGTTTGTAGGCATTGCAGTTTGTTTTTATAATGTAGAATATCAGACTTGACTTTCAGCAAAAACAAATTGCTGGATCTTTTTCTGGTTGGAACATAAGCTTGCACTACATTAATAGTAGTGATTTCTTCTTGAACTAAAAATTCTGACTGTACATCACGAAACAAATTCTTTCCAGAGTAAGAGAGTTATATTTCAACAAGAAAAACTGAAAGTTCTAGGTTTTCAAATGCTGAAGTGGATTATAACATTCAAAAAAATTGATGACTGCTGCCAAAGTGACTGTGAAGTTCAACAGGCATTACATGTATCTGTTTTAACTATTACAGAAGAAAGCAGCTTAAATTTTAGGAGAAAAAACAATTACAAATCCATAATTGACTGATTTGAATTTAAATTGCCTCCAATGCTTTTGGGACTATAAAGTGTGATGGAAAGATGTCTGAAAATAGTGATATGGGCCAATAAAGTGCTGTTTACATTGTTCTGTATCATCCAAATTACCTCGATGCAACTATAGCATTGGAATTGCTTTCCCATTATTTAAGCAGCAATATATTTTTCTGTTGGCGCTGTTGTCATCCTGTAGCGTCAAGGATGTTTAAGCTGACAAGATGCATTTTATAGTGCAAACATTATTTCCCTTCTGAGATACTATTTTCTAGGACAATAACTCTCCGCTCTTTACAGTTAAGCCTGTCTTGGTGTGGTTTTGAAAGGATATAAAATAGTCACACATTTTCATTGGCTGTGTCAATCCCCTATCTCAATATTATGCCTATGTTGGAAAACAGAATTTGTTTACCGGTCTTTGATTTCTCCATGAAGACTGCTATAATGTTGTTTCCATTATGACTCAATATGATTATGTGCTTAGTTCGCCATGCATGATTTGTATAATGAAATTTGTGAATGCAAGTCTGGCTGGCCATTTTATGTGCTGCAGGTGGTCCTAAGTTTCATTTATAATTTTTGTGTTCTTTTGTAATGCTTTTGTTATCTTAATAACTAACAATTAGTATTGTTTAATATACTGAATATTATAATTGAGCTTTTCCCTCTAAAATTCTATTGTTTAGTAACCTCTTATTGTCTGGGAATAACTTTTTAAATGTACTTATTTTAATGAAAGTGCTTTTAAATGTTAATTTAAAAAATTATTGGAAATAAAAAAAAGGAAGTCAATTATATAAATATGAATATTAAAAATGATCTTTGCTCCTATTGTTTTGTGGTTTTTGTTCTAATTTTATTTATTTATTTTATAGTCTAACTGTGATTCTCCAGTAACATATATTCTAGAATATGATGAAGCAAGCCAACAGGTATTTTTTTTTTTTCTAAATTTTCTCATAATTTATTTATTTATATTATATTAAACATTAATAAATTTTATATTCAATTTTCAGGGTTACAGTAGAAATAATTTTGTTCCAATATACACTGGTCCATTAAAACAGTATAAAGTCACAAAATTATTACCTGCAACTGCATATAGATTTCGATTAGCAGCAATGAATGACAAAGGAAAGAGGTATTTTGAATTAACGCATTGTATTAACACATTTTAACAATAATTATGTAGCCATGTTAATTATGATTATGCACATTACTTCATATTAAAGATTTTGTAACTTAATTTACATAGACCCTCTATAACTGCCATATCTATTATCATTGATATATTTTAAAATTATTAGAATTAATGTTTAAAACTTTCATTAAATGCACTAAAAACTCTGTAGTATATATGCAAATATAAAATTTTAAATTTCAAAGTAGAAACATGATATACACACATAAAAGCAGAAATGTATGAATAGAATTGTATAATTTTTATAACTCTGTAATAATTTAATTTATAAATTAATATGATGACTTTTGAAATAATTTCTAGAATTTTATGATGTTAGTTACTACTATTATTGAAAATGTTTGTAGTTCATTAGTATTTAAAGAGGTGTTTTGGTTTCCTACTGGATTATCTGTATATATGCATGTAAAGAATTAAATACATTTACGTAATACTTAAAATATTTCATTTTCATCCCTATTCCTTTTATGAAACATTTAATGGGCATGAATGATTAAAATTCCTAAAATGTTTTTTTTTTTTCCTTCTAATTTTATAAATTGCTATTGTATGAAATAACACTCAAAATGGTTTGTTTTACAGCTCTTATAGTGAAACATGTTGTTACTTTACAAGTGGCAATGTTCCTAGTCAACCTTCTCCTCCAGTTCTAAAGCAAGCATATATTAATCGCTTGCACCTTGAATGGGATAAAAGAACTTATGATGATGACTTTCATCTGCAAATTGAAGATGAGGTAATAATTTGTAAATTTTTTGAAAATCTCCTAGATCTTATATATAAATTATGCAATAATCTCTCTTTAATCTGGCATTCGATAGCTCGGCATATTTCTACAATGTAGCCCCGACTTTCATTTTATGTGCGTGCGTGTTTGTAAGGATTTGGGTTCTGTTGACATTGACTACCTAAGGGCAACACAGTGTTGTTTACATTCACCAGATATTTATATTGTCTAAATAAATTCAGAATGTGCATAAATACGTTTTTAAATTTTTACCTATAGTGCTTTATCTTGAATATCATCTTTAAAACTATATCAACTTTTGTTAATTCAACATGGATCTTGAACGTGCCAGATTAAAGAGAAGTTACTATATTAAAAAAATATTGTAGCACTACATTAATTTATTTCAAAAGATATTATTGTATCTGTATATAATGATATGTAACTCTATTATTGTGGTGCCATTATAAAAGTATAATCACTTTAAAATAAACAGTTCAAAAATGTTATTAAAATGATTGCCCTTAATTTTTCTCGTCTTTAAATTTTGATGTAGAAAGTATAATTAGGAGTTGTGAACTATTCATAATTACAAACATGACATAATGATCTGCTTAATTTTCTTCCTTTTATAAGAATATTTTTTGTTGTTGAGTGTTGATTATTAAATTTATTTTATTTTTTTAATTGATTTCTTATGAACATGTTTAATTTTTTTATATTTTTTCATTTTATTATTAGAATTAAAAAAATTATTTTGAAATGCATTTAATTTTAAAACAAAATTTAAACATACTATAATGGACAGATTACCAAGGCATCACAATTATTTCTAAAAATAAATTTTTTTCTCAAAAAAAAACTTTTCTGGCAATAACATTATTTAATATAATTTTATATTTCACTTTATCAGAAAGTTTTTCTGTTAAAATTCTGGGTAAATTATCATTTAAGGATGTGTGAATTTATAAAGGCATCTGAATTTTAAATAATTTCTTTTTACAGAGGCATGGTTTTTTAACAGCATACACTGGCAGAGATAATCACTTTATATGTTCTGGTTTAAGGGGAAACACAGAATATAAGTTTAGAGTTAGTATGTTTTTATTTTATTTTTAACCTGCTTTTGGTTTTATATAGTTTTTTTTTTTTTTTCCCCCTCCCGCTTGTTTCCTCATATATTCTTCAAATTTATGAGAATTGAACAATTATAAAATAATAAGATTTTAATGGATGTTTAAGTATTTTACTATAAATTTTACTTTTTGAAATAAATGTTTTATCATATGTATTGAATTGAATGATATCATTTAAAATAACTAGTAGGTTAAAATATTTTATAAATATTTAACGCATATTTAAAATAAACAAAGTTTTCATGTTGTTACTTTTAATAGTTTTCTGACATATATTATTGCAACTATTATCAATACTTAATTTGCTATAAATTTCTTTATTGTCTTTAAGATTGTAGTGAAAAAAAAAAAATCAAAATTAAAAATGAACTTATGAAATTCTTTCATGGTTTCTTAGTATTAAAAGCTGTAGGTGCAAGTTTTCATATCTCTATAAATTATTGAATATTTTAGAGTAAAATCATTACATTTATTCTATAAATATCCTTATATAATCTTAAAACAGTGGTTCCTAACCTGCGGTATTGTTTGCTGCAAACTGGTTGAGGGTACATTAAAATAAAATAATATTTATAATGGTGGAAAGCAGCAAAAAAGAGGAGAAAGTAATAGGCTAGTATAGTCTAACCACCAATTGTGAGGAAAATTGCCAAGCAGCCTAGTCTGACATATTCAAAAAAAGGTACCATTATGGGAGAAGAAATGTCTATTAGGAGGAATTTTAATTGCAATAAAAAGTTTTTATTTTTAATGATTAAAATTGCAGATTACATGATATTAATAAAAAATCAGATTAAAAGATTTCACCCTTAACTATTATACTTATTTCTTTCAAAGCAGCTTTACTACATGTCCATCTCACTAGCACTTCTTGCAAATAATCCATTTGTTCATTTTTGCAGTTAAACTTTTTGTTTTTCATTTTACTATATTTGTGGTTGTATTATAATTAGTTAGTGGATAATTGGTTGTTATAAGAGCTAACCACAATCAGCCATATGTAGAAACAACATATGTGTGGGGTTACCAAGGGTTATGGGAATGAAAAAAGATTGATCAACAGAATTACAATTGTAATTAAAATAAAAGCTTATATTTATAATATTTGGGTTTTTTTTTTTTTCCTTTTGCTTATAGATGATTATATAAATCTAATTTTCTTTGCATGAAATTTGTATTTATCTGGAAAGATTGAAAGTTAAATTATTTTCTATTGCAGCTCATGGCAAGTAATGAAGAAGGATCCAGTCCATGGTGTAAAACTGTTTCATATTGCACACTTCCAGATAAGCTTAGTTGTCCTGGGAAGCCTATTCCTAAGGGACGTATCCATGCTTCATGTTTCAGGGTTGCATGGGGTAGGTTCTTATCTTAATATTTTACAAGTTATGTGCTACTTTATATTATTTTTTATTTGTAATATTCAGAATGAAATGTGAATTCTCGATTCAATTTTTTATTTCAATTGAAATTTTATCTTGAAATTCATAGTTCAAATTTTGTAATGTTTTTTAAAATTATTCATTTAAAGTTCTTAGAAATAACTTTATTTAGTTTTCATGTCTTATTTGTAGGGGGATGTTATGATTTTCATTTATTTAAATTTAAAATTTATCAATGTTACTTCATTAGCGTATAATCATTTAAAAAAATTATTTTTAGATCCTCCTAAAGATTATAAGCATTCCAGCATAACTAAATATATTTTGGAAGTAGACAAAAAGCTCTGGTGAGTTTTATTATTTGTATATATATTTATATTTGAAGCTTAAGAAAAAATGTATTAACTTGAGAAATTCAATATCATGTTCTCTCAATTGTAGGATTTGAGGCTGTATATACTGGTGCTGACACTGAGTTTTCCTTGAAAATTTACTTCCTGGTACCACTTACAGGCTAAGAGTAGCTTGCATCAGTCCTTCAGGGCATAGTCCGGTAAGTTTTTTAGAGAAGCATTTAATGCTAAATTCATTTCGTTTATTAAAATGTTGTTTCCATTTAAAGTATAATAAACTAATTTAGCTTTTCTCTTCGTTCATTTCTGTTATCAGTATTCTGACGTGAACAGTATTACTACTGCTGCAGTGAACCCAGGCAAGTGTGCGCTGCCAAAGCTTCAGAGCAAACCTGAGGCATCCTTTGTTTGCCTTGACTGGGGTGAGTAGTTGTTTGAAAAAGGTTTTCTGCTTGTAAAATCTCTTTTTCAAAATTTGTTTGATTAGTAATTGTATTTTAAAATAATCTGGGAGAGGGGGCGATTGAGAGAATGAAAAAGGAATTTGGATGGATCTAAAGGATATTCAATGCTTTTTTTTTTATCAAATATGAAAAAAAAAAGGTGTTTATGAATATATCACATATCTAAAACTTCACATTAATGTGGCATCCTACTGTAATAAAGCAATCATTTAAATAATTTATTTCAAAATGATTTTACTTGAGTAATATGTATTATCATAGAAACCCTTTTAAGAAACTGTAGAGTATAATCTAGTTTAAGTCTTTATCAAAATAATATAAGTATGGAATGTAGGGAAGAAAGGACCATAAAAAATATATACATCTAATCCCTCTTTTTAAAAAAATTTTTGCACACAGTTTTTATTTACTTAACACAGTGAACTTCAGTCTTAAGGTATGAAGAAGGAAAAAAAAAAAAAAAAAATGTAATTTAAGAAAATTTCCAGAACTTCAGTAGGATGAACAAACAATGAAAAGGAAAGATTTCAGGTTTGTCAAAAACTGATAAAGGAAATTGGCTTAATTTAAGCAAATTATTTTCACTCATAATTTGTAGGAATATATATATATCACTTAAAAAGAAGTTTTAATATATATGTATATATATTTGTTTTAAGAAATGCTTTATTTAAATTAAAGTGTGGCTAAACTATAATTATTTTTATTTGTATTCCTTTTACAGCTCACCCAGAGCATGATGGTGGATCTGCTGTTTCAGAGTATGAAGTCGATATGACAAGGCCTGATAATGTAACAATACAGGTTTATAAAGGGCCAGAGACCTCTTGCATTGTCAATGATCTCCTACCTGGGAGGCCTTATCTTTTTCAAGTTCGAGCTTATAACAGAGTTGGGGTATGCATTCTTTTAGTATACGAAATAAGTTTTAGTAATACAACTTTTACAAAAATTAGAGCTTCAGTTGGGATAAAATTCTATTTTGCAATTAATAGATAAAAGCTTTATAATTTTGGAAAGATATGTTGTGGTTTTTGTTCACATTTTTTTTTTTTATATTTTATTTTATCACAAAATATAAACACTTGATGTACTTCACGACTGAATGTTATTTGAATTCAAGAATTTTATTTTTATTTTTCTAATTCACTGTTACTAAATTTTTAAAATTTAAAAGATCATTTAGTACCTTTTGTAATAATTAAATAAAAGTGTGAAAATTATTTAAACAATACAAAAAAGGAAAATTGAAAATAGATTTTAACTGTTTATTGCATTAAAAAAATCTTATTGTTATTCTGAATATTTTGAAATGGATTGTCAGTTCATTATAATTGACATTTCAAAATCTCATCTTTTTATTTCTAATTATACTTAACAGATGATTAGGGAAGACTTTATTTTAAATTTTCATTGAAACAATATCATTATGTATAAATGATACTTGTTTTGAAGAAAATAGAAAACTGTCAATTATACTCTATTGAGATTTTTTTTTCTTGAAGCTAAACATTATATATTCATTAAAAATGTTGTTCCTTCCAAAGGCTGGCCCTTTTTCCGATCCCTTAGAAGTTGTTAGTGGAGCTGGACCCCCAGACCCACCTCGAAACCTCTCTGCAATCTGTGATTCACCATACAGATGTTTTCTGACTTGGGAAGAACCAATGAATAATGGAGCAGCCATCACTAGTTATCAGCTCCAGTGGAATACGGAGGATGATGATGAAAGTTTTAGTGAGGTATTTAATACTAAGAATTTTCTTTATATCAAGTATAAAAAAAAAAAAATTAAAAATTTTAATGAAATAAAATCACTGCATGTTGGGAGATGGAGATTAGTACCAATAAACAAATATGGCTAAATTTTTAAGATGTAGTTATTGTGCAATTTGTTTTGACTAGTCCAAAAGTAAAGTAATTTTAGAGCAATGAAATGTGTGAAAAAGTTTTTTTTGTTGTTTGTTTTGTCGATTGTAAATGAATAAAATAATACAGCTTTGTTCCCAATATTACATTAAAATATAAAAGGAGTAATATTTTTGTCTGTGTGTTCGTTGAAATTTAGTAAAGATTTGTATATTATTCATTACTAATATATATATATATATATATATATATATATGCCCTAACATTTTCTGTCTTCAGTAAATAATATATTATTTGCTTTGTTAATTTTAATTAGAAAATGTGTCGACAAAAAAATTAGTGAGAAATTTTCTGGGTCATATACTCAACATAATAATTAACTATTAAAGTTTCATCAAGACCACAGAATTTCCAATACAATAAATTCAGCCCCTGTTATGATAGTTAATATGGACCAAGCTCACCTTGTATGAACAAAAAAAATTGATTAAACTGAATTTATATAAATCACCATTAAATGAGGAAATAAAATATAAATTTACACGTAATTTACCAATTTTCATGTATTGCCTATACTTACTGTCTTTATTCTTTATGCTTTCCATTGGTGTCATAAAAATGGTGAATTAAATTATTCATTTGAAGAAGTCAATTTTTTTGTTTGTTTGTGAGATAAGAAATGTTTTCTCTTGCCCAATATATTCAGTAGTTTTCCTATCAAACTTAGACTTTCAGAATGTGACATTTTCCTTTGATGAGTATCAAATAAAGCAATATTCTCTTTTTATCTTTCATATTCATTTTAATCAAATTTCTTGATTAATGTCACATTTACTTTATAGAAAAAGAATGTGCATGGTCGCCAGTGCACACATTCCAGAATGATGCTTCCTCGCTCAAATACACTGAAGAAACATCATTCTGGAATGTATATTGCCTCCTATTATATTATCTTTATTATTTTGCGACCTCCTTCCATATAGACTTGGTGATATTTTAATGTCATATGAAACACAAAACCCTCATGCATTCCAGAGTATTAAGCACTAACCAATTGCAATGATGCTTTGATTTTTGTAAGTAGATAATGTACATTGCCATCTAGTAAGAATGACAAACTTCATTTGATATATATTGATTTTTGACACCTAGGTTTATAAATTATTCATTTAGTTTTAAAAGTTGCCTACTGAAATTTTTTTTTTTTTAAAACTATTGAATTTTCAGAAACTTTTATTTTATTCTATTGCTAATTTGCTATCAAAAATATTAATTTTAAGGAAGTTATTCGAATATTTGTGATTTTGAGGTGCCACAATTAAAAAAATTGATAAATCCTCAGAAGAAAAATTAGTTTTTGTTTGGTCTAATTATTACTGCACATTTGCTTTCTTTAACATATGAATTATTTTATTAAAAATAATTAGACCTCTAATTTTAGATTTAAACTTGTTTTCCTTCAAACTGTTAGTAATGAATTGTAACTGTATTGAAAAAAAAATTTTTTTTTTTTCTTAGCTTTATGAGGGCCTTAGTCCTAAATACGTAGCTCAAGGACTGATGCCTGCAACTTCATATTATTTCCGAGTTAAAGTGAGTATTTCTTCCTTATCTTGAAAACAAAGAATATATTTCTGGTTTTCTAATTTTTGGTTGTAACAAATATAATATTTTATTTTGCTATGTCTTCTGATACTGTGTAAATTAATTAAAAATTTTCTGTAAATAAAAAAGAAATTTGAATTTTCTAAACTTAAGCTTATTTTAACTTAATTTTTTTTTTCCAGTTTAGATAAAAATAAAGAAAATCATGAGTCCACTTTTGATAGTTTTTTGGTTTATAGTGACAGTTTTTATCATTAATATTTTTGCTTAAGTAATAGTAAAATTGTTTCGTGTTTGAAAACTGGAACAAATATATACACACAGATTAGTATTAATACAAAATTTAAGTTGAATATGTTCCATCTTTACTGTCAACAATCTGTAGCTTACAAAAAAAGGAATTTAGAATTTACTACACATAGAATTTAAAGAAATAGTTATATTATCCTTCTGAAATTTTTTTTTTATATGCTTGCAGGCATGCAATGAAGCCGGGCAAGGGTTACACAGTGATATTATTACTTGCACAACCCCTGCTTCAATTCCTGGTGTGATATCTCATATGAATGTGCAAACTTTGTCAAATGCTATTTACTTGACATGGACAGAACCACTTTCAAATGGTTCAGATATACTAAGCTACAATGTAGAATTAGATGATATTCTGTATAATACTGAAGAAAATATTCCTGAACTGTGTATTGAAGATTTGACTCCAGAAACTATGTACAGGTAAAATGTTTATAATTTGGTCTTTCACTAAGTTTTGAAGGAAAAGAAATAGTAATGATAATAGTAGTTGTTTGAAAACAATTGAATATTTAAATTCTTTCTGTACGTTTATTCATTACCTGCTCCAAATTGTTTTATAACTTTATTATTATTAGATACTTAAAAAATTTTTTTTTTTCTATGGACTAAATATTCATATTTGCCTGCTTATTAGTTAAACTGCAAAAAATAGTTTTATACAGGAAAAAAATGTTAACGTATTTTTGTTTTCTTTGAAGTATTATTCATTCTATCAAATCTTTTAGATTATCATTAAATTAGATTTTAAAACTTCATATCTTTTATATATATAATTGTAAGAAATTCTGAAGTTCTTGATGAAGGCAGAGGTCATGAGTTAAGCATTTTTGAAGTAGTTGGGAGCCCGTATAAAAATTTTATTTTTCCAAAATTCCTTTCCGTAAGCCTTCGGGCAGGTCGGGTTTATCATTTTGAATTTCCAAAATTCCAAGAATTAATGCTAAGGGGGTTAATGTTCAATAATACAATCGATAACAAAAATTGTGACTGTGAAAAATTTGTACCAAGATAGTATTGAGAGATTTCTCTCTACACAGAGGTGTATAAAAAGCCTCTCTTGGATGAACAATGAAAGAAGAAGCTATTTTATTAAGAAAAAAAACAATAAGCTTTAGTGCATTATAAATAGAGTAACTTTATGATTAAAATGTACCATTTTCTTAAGCTATTCTATAATACTTTGGTACTTGTTAATAGGGTATTGTTTATATACATATATATATATTAGTATAGAATATGTGTATTTCATGTAAATAAATTTAGGATGTAAGAATGTCTTAATTAGTTTGGTTTGTTGCTCTGTGGTGATTTAGTGCACACTTTATGCTAATTAGATTTGGATCTACTGTTTAATGTGGCTGTATGTATATATATATGTAATTATAATTGCTTATCATAGTGTAGAATTTGTTAAATTCTGTATGAAAATTAGTTGCTTTAAAATATTTTAATTGTAAAAAAAAAAATCATTATTAACATTTTCAATGTAAAGTTTTATACATTTTAATCATCTGCTATTGCTAATGTATTTTTATTTTTCAATCTTAATATATATATATTTTAGGGTAAGAGTACAAGCAATTAATGGAATTGGTGAAGGTCCATTCAGTGAACCATGGGAGGTGACAACAATGAAATCTCCCCCTCTCCCACCCGAGCTTGAATGCATAGCAACTGGTCACAACTATTTGAGGTTAAAATGGGGTGAAAAGAATGACAATTTGTTTTATACTGTAGAAATGTCCAATAAGTCAAAGAGGTTAGTTGCAGATTCTGTATCTGATATTTATTTCTAGAATTTCAAAACTCTGTATGATATTAAAAGTCATGAGTAAAAGTAAGCATTGAATAATAATAATTATTATTTAAAGAGTTTTGATTTTATGTTAAATATCCAATTTTATATTGCAGAACAATAATTTTTTTTTTGTTTATATAAAATTTGCGTTATGTGATACACGTGCATGTATTTTCTGTGGGAAATGTTACGATAGCTCCTCCTAAATTTTAATAAATGCCCTGGGGTAGGAAATTGACATTTAAACTTCAAACGGCGTGGAAAAAGTGTATAAGGCTTAAATATAATTTAAAAAAATATTGATTTTGAATAATCAATTGCTATGATAATTTTCTACATATTTAGCAGAAAACACAAATCTGTCAGTTTAATTAAGTATTTTCATGGGATAAAAATCTTTGCAAAAAGATTGTTATTCTCACTATAATTCATCATAATATATCATGTTCTCAAACATTGAACACTTTCAGAATCCTTTAAAATTCATTTTCAACAGGCTTGTGATTATTTTATAACTAGAGATAATTTCTTAAAACTAAAAGCACGTAGTCGGAGTCAAGCATTTTTAAAGAGTCGAAGCGAGTTTTTAAAATCTGACACCTACTTTTTTAAATAAATAAATTATTTTTATCAAATTCTAGAAATTAATGTTAAAATTAAATGTTAAGAAGGTAATTCAATTGTATCTTCTAACAATTGTTATACAAAGAGTAAACATTGACAGTGGCTGATTTATCAGCAAATAGTAAGATTTTTCTCAGCATTGAAGCTTATAAAAAGCTATCTTGGATCCACCGAAGAAGATCTTATAGAAGCTATTCTATTGTTAAGAAAAAAAATAAAATAAGAGGAAATTTACTACAAATATAGCATTTTTTGTGCTTAGATTGTACAATTTTCTTTTCCTTGTTTTAAGCTATTTTGTAATACTTTGTACCATTTAATTTAGTATTGTTATTTTTATAGAGCATTTTTTTGTAAGCAAATTCAGAATACAATTTTGTCAAGTCAGTGCAAGTTCTACACCTTAAAAAAACTGAAAAGAAAAAAAAAAAAAAAAACTTGTTATGAAAAATGGTTTTTAAACATATTTATAAAAACAGTTTGAACTCATAATGTGTCATGGAATTTCTTCTACAAATTCAGTATATTCTTACTTGCTTTATACAATATTTAATTTAACTGCTGAAGTTTAAATTGTAAAAATATAAGAAAGATTTTGATTATATTTGAAAATTACTTTAACAATGAAATTCATTTATTTTGGTAACTACTATCAAATGACTTTTTTATTGGTTTTTAGCTTTGTACCAGTATACCATGGAGCTGGACTGAGCTGCAAGGTAAACAGGCTCCAAGAAAATACCTCTCTACATTTCCGTATTTGTGCTGCCAATGAATCAGGTCAAGGTCCATATTCCACAGTCTATACTTTTCACACAAGTCGAGCACCTCCACCTTCACTTAAAGGTATTGTTTCATCAGTTGTTTTGCTAATAATTTTCTAATGCTCATTAAGCATAAAAAAAATTGTTTCCATTTATATATTTCCACCTTCAGTAATAGTGAAAATATAAAATTACATTTTTTTTCCCACAAAGCCTATATTTTTAAAAAATTCTTGTACATTATAGATATTGAATATATTCATATAATAAGGATTTCAATTTGAATCTTGATTCTCAGTCCCAATGCCAGTTTTTTTTTTTTTTTTTTTTTTTTTTTTTAATTTGGTAAACTGGGTGTCACTTAAAAAATTAAATCAATTTTTTTTTATTAATAAAATATTTTATCAGTTAATAAACAGAATTTATATCTTTACATTTATTGTTATACATGAAATAAAAAGTAACTATTTAAGAGAAAAAAAAATGTATCTTTTTAATGGATGGTTAAATTATTTTTATGTATCAAAATTATAAATTTGTGTTTGTCCATTATTAAATTTTTTTTTTTTTTTTTTTTTTTCCTAGCTCCTAAAGTTCTTAATGTGACAGATAAAAGTTGTCAAGTAGAATGGATTGGTGCCAAACAGCTGCCCGGAAACTTTTGTACATACCAGTTACAGTTGTCTGCGAATGCTATGGACAATATAATAGTAAGTAGCTAAACCCAAAAATTTATACAGTTATCTCGTCTGTTTATATCAATGTCTCTTTTGGACTATGTCATGTCATATTAATAATTTTGCCTGATTATTAGGCATCACTATAATTATAAGGAGAATTAGATAAAAATTTAAACAACTAAAATGTGTAAATATTTAATGTGCTTACTCACATTCTGATGATAATATCTGACTAATGTAAGCAGCGTTATGTTGCCATCTGGCAAGCGAGATCAATAATGCCTGAATTTATACAAAACGAAGACTCGATTGGTAGTGGATTAAAAGAGGTTACTGTATTTTGATATTCATTTTTGTCCTCCATGATATATAATGCAGTAATTACTGTTATTAGTGATTTTTATTTTCAAAATTTTTATTATTTTCCAATACTTTATGAAATTGTCAAAATCAATTAAAGGTTCCTATATTTAATTATGATTTAATGATTTGATTGCTGGTTTTAAATGTTTTTAAAAATTTCATATTGTGATATTAATGTACAATATAGTTTACACTGATAGGGTTTTTTTTTTTTTTTTTTTTTTTGTATGTGTTATATATTAAGGCATGCTTTTCATGGAATCTATTTCTCAAATAATATAATTTAACTATGGAAACAGGCAAATTAATAATTTATTAGGTATGTTAGTCGATCACTGCACAATGCAGCTTTGAAAGAAAAAGGTGATCAAAGTCTAAACTTATTTAGTATCTTCAAAGTACTGTTTTTAGTTATGCAGTTAAGTCTTTATATTTTTCGATATATGTAATATTTTGAATATTAAATTCTAAAAACCATTCCTGTATAGATATAGTATCTATTTATCTAGTTTTCCTACTATTGTCATGTATAAAATTATTTATAAATAAATGATTTAAGAAATTATTTGTATTTAAACAGCATATTACATGATGTTGATTTGTTTTATCTTGTACTGATGCAAACATTTTTGTATTTAAACTTAATATTTGAGAACTCTTATGTAATATGTTAAATATTTATTTAGGTTTATCGAGGATCCGATACTAAATGTACTGTTGATAATCTCGAACCTAACACTCACTACATGCTAAGAATTGCTGCTGTACGACACTGTGATGATATGGACTTGGTTGGAAATTTTAGTCCATCGACAGCTCTCACGACTCGACACGCTGATGTTGCCCCAATTACACAAGTGGTTACTCCACAGACCATCTCGCATAGCGACAGAAGGACAATAAATGATAAACATATTGCTGCCCTTTTGGTTCTTTTATTTCAAGTGATTTCCTTTATATTTGCCATGTTACTGGAATACATTCTTTGTTTGAGTGCACCAACATAAATTGACCGTTTTCTATAAGATGTGTTACACAGTTGCTCATTCCTGGTGCTTGAAATGGCAATGGATTCTATTTTTGGTTTTCTGATATTTTTTTTAACCCTCCCTTTGTAAGACTTATAATTAACTTTTTTAATATTGAATTCACATATGCGATGTACTATAAAGGGCTCACTAATGAATCACTTTTAATTAAGTTTATTTTTAATCGAGCAGTATTTAGAAAGTTTCTTCAAATCCCAGGCATTATTTATAAAAAATATATGTATGTCTTTACTTATATTTTATTAAACCTGTATAAAGTTTTCTTTAAACAACTGCCCAAATATGTTTAATTAAATCCAAGTATAGAATGTTATAAGTATTCATATATATTTATATATAATATATATACATTGGGTGATGCCTGTGCGAACTATTATAATTGCGTAATAATCAATGTGTTTATTTGTACGTAATTTCTTTCTGTTATTGAAATTTTGGGAATGAATTTTCAAATTTATAAGATGGATTTTGCATGAAACCCATTAAAAAAAATCATCTTAAGATGTTATTTTTGTGCCTGGGTACATAACTAAATTTTTTTTTCTAAAGGATTTAATGTAATTTTGTACTTTTGTAAATAATCAATCTTGTTCTTAAATGCAGTTTTTAATCATCTGCATTGGTCTTTTATTATTAATTTTAATAATTACTTTAAAACAGAATATTCACCAAAATTTGCAATACTTTCTAAATTTGAAAATTTTCCTAAAAATGAAAGATTAATTAATGCCAATGATATGTGGCATGTCTATGAGCTTAGGAGATTTCATACTTCAAAGTCTTTTTATGGGGAGGAAAATTATTATAGAGAGATAATTGTGCTTTACAAGCTGAATAGTAAGCTGTGTAGTTATGATTATTTTGTATTTAGTTATTTTATATTATATCTAAGTCTGTTATTTATGCTACATATATTTGTATTATTGATGGTAAACTATACAATCCTATGGGGAGGGGGGAAATAGCTATTTGTGTGACTGTGTTTAGACGCAATGTCTATCATTCATGTTGAATGTCCCCTTAGTTTATGAACTATATGAATACATGTATCAATTTTGTGAATCTACTAGTTAGGCTATTGAATGAGCATTTTATCTTAAAATGTTATACGGTTTTTATTTTTGTTGATATTTATAACGATGAAGGAAGACTTCATGAAATCATATTAGTAAAATATATATATCTATATAATTTTATGGCAGATGTGAAATTAAATTTAAAATCCATATTTATTACATACAAAATTATTAATTTCTGATTTATTAGTTTGAATATGCAAAAGTGTCAAATCCTGAATCATAATTTTATTTTGAAAAAGCAAAAATCGTGTCAGTTATTTCATTTGTCAACCAAGTTCAAGTAACAGTGTACTGTAAATCTTAATCAGTTTTGAGCTGTTTTAATTCACTTTGCATTCAGGGCTTTTGTCTGTCTTTCTTGTGTGAGGAGCATTTTGATATTATTCCAGTGCATTTTCTATTTTTATATGAGATGTTTCTTTCTTTTTTTTCTTACATAAAAACTATTTAAAAACCAATACATACACATTCCGCTTTTTATTTGTAATCAATATGTTTTCTTGTATAGGGAAGGTTACACAATTAAAGTAATGCTGAAATCCTACTCTAGAATTTGCTTTAAAGCAATGCAATGTTGGTGAAATCAAGTTAATATTAGTTTAGACTAAAATATGTGAAAATGATCATGAAATAGAAAAGAATAATAGTGGTGCCTTGTGTGGCTGTAACTTGGCAAATTTTTTGACCTATACCAACATTAAATTGAGAAAATATTTTCCGTCCAATGTTGGAAGAAATAAACTTTTGAATTATTATTTTTTTTTTGAAAAGGTGGTTCAAAATTGTTCTTTAGTAATGTGTGTTAAAATGTTTGAATAAATAATAAATTAGGTCAACTGATAAAATTCAAATAATATATTTTGTGATGAATTGAAACTTTAAAATAAAAAAAGTTAATCTGTAAATAAAAATTAGAACTATATTACATTATTCCTACAATATTCATTAATAAAAAAAACGAAATATTTGAAAAGCAATTCTTTACAAATCGCATAATAAATTAATATTTTTTTAATCTTGCTCTTTTTTTTTATTTATTTAGGAAATACAATTTATTTTAATTTGAATTAGAATTTAAAAGTGACAATCATGTATTATTTTGTATAATTTATTGGAAAGATTTATGATTATAATACACTTATTTTAGGATTCTAATATCCATAATTAAGTTGCATATTATATTTATTTGAAACAAATGAAGATAAACCTTTTATTTAAACATGCTCATAAGAAGAAGAAAAACACAGCAAATATATGTATATATGTTTCACTAACTAAATATACATATAGAAATTACTGGATAAGTGAGATTTTCAATTGAGCACAAATCCTGTAATTTAAAGAAAAAAGCATTTTCCTTCTTGCTTTACATTTTTATATTCATTAAGTAATATGTGAAATAACTTGGTGTTGATAGGTAGTTTAAATCAGCACACTGCGCTTTTATCAGCTATTTTTTTTATCTCGATGTGGCAATGGATGTCGAGCATTTAAATGTTTATGGTGCTATGTGATTGTTCTAATATTTATGTGGGATGTAATTGATGTTTATACATATTCTTCTCCCCCTTTATTTTCTTGAGCTTGTGACACTCGTAGAAATAGAAACGTGAATGTAATTTCCAAGATATTAATTACCCTTGCAGTGTAACTTTTATTTAAGCATTGTGTAATTTAAAAAAATATATATATGTTTTGTCTTTTCTACAAGGAATGTTACATATCAGGTGTAATGTCATGTAGTTAATTACTCTTTGAATATTAGCAAGGAAACTAAAATCTTTTCAAAAAAAAAACTGTGCTAGTAGCATAAAATGCGTGTTCCTTTTTGGAACTTATAAACGTATGTTGATTTTCTTCATGCAATTAAAAGAAAAACGACAAAGGTGTGTACATTAGAAAGAAAAAAATATATTCTTTGTTTTTAATTAAGATTTTATTATTGTTGTAAAAATGTGTGTAAAAATATATAATTTTTCTTTTATTTTAAAATTTTTGTATATTAGAATTATTTATTTTTTAAAAGCACAGCTAAATATTTTATATATTTATCACGTAATGTGTGTATTTAGATTTATATGCTTATAATGATTAACTGTAATTATCAAAATTTCATCTAATAATTTTTTAAATAATTTATAAAAATATTTTATTTGCAATATGTTAATCAGCTAATAATTATATATTTTGAAGAAAAATTATGGTGCTCTATTTTATATGAATAAATAAAACTGTTCTTCCTTTCATGCTTTTTTTTTTGTTGTAACTTATGAAGAAAGGTTCTCAATGTATGAAAATCTGTTTATTATATAGAAATAAAAAAAAAATATTTTACTATGTGTATTGAATGTGTTAATCAAAACTTGTTCTTGGATGGTTAAGAAATGTTTAATTATTCTGTTATGTTGCTTTATATAAGAATATAACTGTGCTGAAATGAATACTTTAGCTGGGTGTGTTATTAATCTTGCGACTGCCTGGTTGCAGTCGTGACGATCAAAGAGTCCTTTGTATTATACAGATCCTATTGCATTTGTTATACAGCACTGATAAGTTATTGGGCATTGTTACAAAATGTGTGACATTACTGAGTCATTGTATATCAAGGGTAATTATAGAAGTTAAATATATAAGTGTATTTGCTCTAAAATTCTTATTTTGCTATTTGTATGATGTCTATAACTGTGAATTTTCCTTCACTTGCTGATGTGTGCAATTATGGAAAGCTTTTTATCTTATTGGAGAGGATAATACAATGCATTATATTGCCTGCTGCTTCTGAACCATGTAATTTAACATGCATTTTTTAAAAAATATATATATTTGGATCATTTAGCAACATTTAATTTTAAATAAATCTATTCTATTAAAATTTACTTGCATTCTGTTCTTAAAAAAATTTTTTTTTTAATTGTATAATATTTCTGAATTTTATTTAATAAACACTATATTACCGATCAAATTGTGAAATAAAAGCTTTTTAAATTATTGTGTGTCTTTATGTATTTTATTTACTAGTCAATAAGGATTTCTCTACTCTCCCCATACTCTTTTACAGAAAAATAATCTCAGGATTGGAAAATGAAAAAGCGATTTTTATAGCAAGGCAAATTGCATTTTTGTAGCAATATATTTTTACCTTTAAAGTTCTTCAGATTTCAAAGCATACACTAATTAATTTTATTATTTAGCAATCGTATGATTGATATGAAATAAAATCGCAATCAATTAAACTAAATCATTGTGTATGATATATAAAATTCTAATACAAAACTTAATTTATTGATGTATTTATAAGAAGCAAATTTACATTAAATAAAAAATGTTAACATTTGATTCTTAGATAATAAAGTTTTTATTTATAAATACATCCATTATAAAATTGGCCAATTTCAGTAATGTATATATTATTTTTTGTATTTTTTAACGTTAACAATCCTTCTTTATTCGAATATTTTGGAATTCTTAGCAATGAATATTTTTAATAGATTTCATATAAAAATGATTACTTAATAGAAAAATATAAATTTTTCTCAATTTTGTTTTTGGCATGCTATTTTTACATTAAATACGAATTATTTTAGATGGTAGTAAGAAATAAAAAAATGTTAAAGTATCAAATGATACGAGTTATGTTTACAATAAGTTATTTGTTTTTAAATTCAGGTATCCAATTTTAGAACAAAAACACCTAATATCATACATAAGAGAATGAACAATAAATATGTTTTTAAATATTAAAATTCTCAAAAATAAGATTTATTAATATTTATTTATTAATATGGCGGTGCCGTGGATGTTTGTAGTGGTTCGGAATCCACTTTAAACCGTAGGTCCCGGCCTAATAGGATCGTAGGGAATTGTGGGGTAGTATTACTCGTGTTCGTAGCTTATCTTCAAGCTACACGTGCCTTCTAGGCAGTGCTGAGTAACAGCAGTGCAGCTCTTGCTTATGGCATGCAGATTAACTGTCTCTGCATTGCCAGCAGGATTAGAACAACAGCACTAAATTAAATTCAGAAAAACTAATCTGAGGACATTTTCAAGAAATTTGGAATAGGCTCGACGTTCAGATCTGTGTAAATAAATTTTCGACGAACGAACCAGTTGAAGTTATATCGAAGCATGTTTATTAGATTTCGATGAAACGTAAATAGGTTACTATGCATGATGCAATAAAATTCAAACTGAGCACGTTACTATACATTCTGTGACAATTTTAATTCAAAATTCTCAAAAAGTTTTTTTTTTTTTTTTTAATGTTTAGTATACACTCAAACCTGTTTTTATAGGCTCCATTTTTTGAGGAGTAAAAAAAAATTCATCAAATGCATAAACACGAGATTTTGACATAACGAAGTTTCAGAATATTTCTTATGCTGTCCCTATACCAGCAAACAGGTTTCAGTGTATAGCACGTATTTATTCGGACTTTAATAATAAACCCACTTATAAAACCTTGTAAAAAATTAAGAATACAACCATGTGTGTACAACCATTTTTATTTCGATTTATAACATGCTTTTATATATATTTATATCTATATAAAATGAGATGTATAAAAGTCCAATTTTATTATAATTATTATTAATTTGGGGGAAAAGGAATGTAACCAAATTTCGAAGACAACTGTAAGAGCTATAGCATTAACAGAAAGGAAAGATTTCATGCAAACTAAAAAATGTCACTGAAGACAAGGGCACTTAAAATAGAAATAGGGTACTTTTGGACATTAATGCTCAGTAATAGGCAATAATTGTTGTTGTTTTCTGAAGTCCAATTACAAACGGTATCACACCAATGAAAATGTTCAAAACAAAATATGAAGTACAAACTGTTAAGAGATAAAATTTTCAGATAACACATAAATAAAAAAATAATTACAATAATAATAATACAATATCAATAATTACTTAACCAAAGAAGTAACCATGCAATTTTGTCATTGCATTAATCATTGCCAACACAGAGCGAGAGATGAGTACAAAACAAAAAAAAAAATCCACTTGATTTTTCTGTACTTTCTTTATGAAAAACTTAAATATAAAAGAAACCATTACTGAGCTCATTGATTTGATCTTATTCTTGTTAATATACCAACATATCTAATTTTACATACTCAAATTGTACAATACATAAAATTAAGAATACATCCATGAAAAAATAATTCTTGATATTTTTAATCTAATTAAAGTTGCATTTCTTTGTGTGCGTACAACCATTTTTATTTTGATTTAAAGCATACTTTTATGTATATTTGTATATATATATAAAATGTGTTTGGTGTTAAAGTTTAGTTTTATTATTGTGATTATTATTAATTTAGGGAAAAGGGGATGTAACCAAATCTCGAAAGACAACTGTAAGAGCTATACCATTAACAGAAAGGTAAGATTTAATGCAAATTAAAGAAATGTCAATGAAAACAAGGGCACTTAAAATAGAAATAGGGTACTTTTGGACACTTACTAAAAACAAAATATGAAACAAATACTTTAAACAAAATATGAAATACAAACTGTTAAGATAAAATTTTCAGATAACACCTAAATAAAAAAATTACTTTCAATAATTACTCAACCAAAAGAAGTAACCATGCAATTTTGTCATTGCATTAATCATTGCTAACACAGATTTCCCTCGGCGAGAGAGGAGTACATAAAAAAATCCACTTGATTTTTCGGTACTTTCTTTATGAAAACTTAAATATAAAAGAAACCATTATTAAGCTCATTGATTTGATCTTATTCTTGTTAATATACCAACATTTCTAATTTTACATACTCAAATTGTTAAGACATTCTGAATATGTTTCTAATTAAACAAAGACTCTTTCGATTAGGAAGTTTAACCAAGCATGGATTTTTAAAGGATAATTCACCTCCTTCATCTGTATATTACGAAGTGGGGACAAATTTGGTCGTTTTGAGAATCGGCCCAAAGGTTCGACTAGACGACTGTCGCCACCTTTTCATGGAGCAGTTCTGCAAAAAACTTCACGTAACTCTGCAACTTTACACACGGCAGCGGGCAGTGGTTCAAGGTGGTCAATGTCTTCTGGCTGGGGATGGCTGGTGACTGAGACGACACTTGCCGGAGAGAATAGGGATTTCTTCTTTAGCCGCTTGGAGTAGTATTTGTAAACGCATGATGACCTTTCTAAGATTTCGATCAGTTCTAAAACCTCAACTCCGGGTAACACCAGAGAACTTCTCGCAGACTCGCGACGAAGAAACGCCCGGCATGCTTATTATGTAGCTCAGTATTGTGGACAGAAGGTCGAAAAATGCAGGTTCGTTTAAGCTACTGTCAGGATTGCGCCATGTTCTGGGGATGAAATACAATTTCTCCCGCTTTCTGACAGATGGCGAAACACTTTTGGAAGTAACGGAAGAAGAAACTTGATCACAAGCTACAGTACCGGAATCCACACCGTTGGGAACAGAGTCGGCTTCTGAATAGGGAAGAACTGCAACGTTTGGATTTTCCGACAAGCATTCTTCTTCTTCTAGTGCAGCATTGCGCTTTTGGCATGGGGAAGGAAAGTCAGACAAACGGTACGCTGACAAAACCCAGTTTTGTGCAAAACAACCACATACATATGTGAATGAAGCAACGCCAGCACGGATAACGAGACACGACCTTCGAAGAATGTTCAGATGCTCAAATACTGAGAGTTCACCAGACAGTGCTCTGAAATACTTCCAGATTTTTTTTTCGCCGCTTCCTACTGCACGATAACAAAAAATTTCAGAAAATATAAGCTTGGCATCTTGCAGTGTTTGGTCCGAATACTTTTCGTATAGAGTTTCAATCATAGCTGAATAATTTTTATTTGAAAGAAACACATCAGATGACATAACATGTACCAACTGGTGAAAAATTTCTGAAATCTGATTAGCAGTCAGTTTCAGCTGGTCTTTGGTCAAACATATAGGACCCTTCACTTCCTCAGACTCGGACACGTTTTCAACAACACCTTCAGGAATGATAGGCAAATCTGGAATAACCTCATCAGATTTAAGCCGGCATATTACGCGACACGAATTTAAAACAATATAATCTTGAGAATGCTGGAATTTCTGATGGGTAGGCAAGGACAACTCTTTCCTTAGAATGTACAAAGCGAATCTCGATGCATAAAGCGAATTCCGATGCTCACCTTCAGATGCCAGAGAATCGTTAAATTGCTGTATTGCAATTGTATCATGCATTTCATCGGCATCAATCGCCGTCTGTTCTGATTTTCCACTGGATGCATTCGATTTAATAATTACTGTTTCTGGGGAGCATTATCCAGAACTTTCTCAAGTTGCTGGCTTTCGTCTTTAAGTAACCTGGAAAATTCGACAGATTCTTCGTCACTCAAAGTATTGATCACACGCCCAAAATATTCGACTTCTCTTCTTCGCTCAGTGAAGAATCGAATAGAATAATTTCTGACGGGATTTGCGTGTGAAGAGACAATTCTTTCGTTTGCATTAACGACACGATGGTAGCAGCATACCCAGACGGTACATCTCCATCAAATTCTACATAAGCGCCCGGTTTCGTGGACTTGAGAATGCTTAACAAATTTTCGCATTCCTTAAAATTTGTTATGGGAAATTTTGTCAGCATTGCATTGCTATAGGAAACGGAAAGCTTATAGGGTCCAGTAGTCCAGAGAGTTCGCTTTAAATCAGACGTGGCAGACTTTTTGTTAAGAGCAAGGATGTTATGCTTTCGTAAATTGTCGATAGTTGATGTTATGGCATTTTCTGAAAACGATTGGCATAGTTTGTAAAGAAGATAGCACCATTTCGCATCTTCACTCACTGCTGTCATTGCCGAAAGAATAAGGGTGGTGAGCACAAATTGTTTAACGCCTTCAGTATTTTTTGGTTCTTCGTAAACGCGTTTGTCCAATTTAGTCATTCCATCAAATGTTTTTAATTCGTAACGTGCAAGCAATTCTTCTAGACTATCAGGAAGATGAATACTTTTGCAGCGATCTGACGCAGACGCTGTGAATTTTTCCAAGAGTTTAGTTACAAGGTTGGTGAACAACCTGGCCCACACTTCTTCGGATGTTTTCGGAAGTCTTGGATGACTGAACTCCCTCACGAGTTTTCATCTTGCATTGCCTCACCTAGAAATACGTCCACATTACTCACGGTTGCGGGATTCATCATCATGTACCTCAATCTACGTTGGCAAGCTCGTGAACTTTTGTCGGCGGAAATTTCCGGTACATGTTTATGCAAAAGATCTCTAACAACAGTGGCAGGTACAACTAAAATTCTTGCCATAGTTTGGATCCAGAAAGGCGGACGCTACCTTGCACAGCAACAAGAAGCTGTCCTCTTGAGAGCTCCAACTGCAACGAGCTTTCTCCATTTTTTTTATGGCTGCTTTGTCTTTCTCGTCATAAAAGGTGCGCGTTTCCTTGCTGGACGTTTCTGAAGGGTTCTCATATAGGTTCTTTCTCTAATTCTAGTATCTTTCTCTAATTCGCCCTGCTTTGAGTTCTCTTTCTTGGTATTGCAAGTATCGATTTTATTCTCTTTTTGCTTTAATAAAGAATTGTGCTTCAATCTCTTTAATCTTACTCGACGATCAGGAGCCCCTCCTTCTGAATTCTCAAGTAGTTTTTGAATTTTTGGTGCTGCGTTTATCTTTTGAGAAGCATTAAAAGGTTTGATACTGACAGCAGATTGCCAATTTCGTTTCAAATGCACAAACAATATAGAATCGAAACCACCAGCACCTAAACCATCCCCGAATAGTTCCATCATCTACAATTTCATCAAAAGCTTGTTCTTTGTGCAAACTTCGAGATCCTTTTTATATTTAGCTTCAGGCACATACACTGTTACGCCACAGGATACATTCAATTTACCCAAAGGAGTATTAAAAGCAATATGCTGGAGATCAAGCCAATACATGTGCACATCATCTTCTGTTTCAAATGTGTACAATTTACGCTCATAGTCTCTATCTGCTTTTACATACATATAAGCTGAAGGAGCGGTGGTCGTATCTTTTATACAAGCATGTTTGTGAACATACAGAAGTATATTATCTTTCTTCTTACCATACTGTGGCCCCATCGATATTAAACCCATGCGACAGAGATTTTCAATAACTTCATACGTAGAAAATAAATACTTGCGATCTCTTAAAAGGACACTACGCAACCTTCGCGTCAGACACTGAATAGGTAAATGTGCTTTCTCTTCATCTTCCAAAAGTTTTCCAAACTAGGTACACCTCGCTTAAAATTTACAATTTTCAAAAAATGTGACAGAGGCATTCGAGAATGCACGTCAGCAAGACAACACCACCCCTCTCTGTCCTGCAATTGTTGAAGGGGTGGATTGGGCAAAGCTGGTATGAATCTTCCAGTTCATGTCTTCATGATAAATGGATTGCTCGCTACTTCCTGAAATTTTCCCCTTGTGCTTATAGACAAGGTAATATAAAAATATATGCAATGTTTTAGCACGCATGAATTTTGGAGTAATAAACGACTTCACAGGTTCTGCAGTTGGAGTTTTCTCTGTCACTGCAACCGTCTTTGCTTGAGTTGAATTTTCTCGATTGCCTTTTGACTGCGATTTTTTAGTGCTGTCTTTAGAAGCTCCAAAATATTTAAACTTGGCTTGGTCAATGGCAACTTGAATGTGAGGATCCGAAGTTTCAACTGAATTATCACAAATAAACTCCATCTTTGTTGCTGCATCATGTAATTTTAACATAGCATTGAATAGATTGATTTTGCCACTTCTATACAGATCAGAAATGAGTCTGCCTGTGGATTTCTTGTCGATTTTATAAGTATAGCCTTCTTCTTTTTTCTTTTTCAGTTATATATTTTTGCAAATCTGTAAGAGTAGTAAAACGTTCAATTTTTAAGTAATCCAAAATCATATGTGTTCTTTTTTAAATTTCGAGCAGTGGGTTGAGTTATACCAGAAAATCGTGGCGGATGCATTACATTTTCGGAACAGTTAGAAACTTTCGGAATCTTTCCAGTAAATTCTGATTTGTTTTTTAAAACAGAAACTTCGGTTACTATGTTCTGAAAGTCAGAATCAACTAAATTTTTCGTAGCACCAACCTGAACTGGAACAGTTACATTCTCTTTCAAAGGTTCTCGAATTTCTTCAGCACCGTCGATTATAGCTTTTAGCTGCGGGTGTGTCGTCTTCATCGCTTCTTTTGCGTTTGGCAGTGTGAGTAGGGAAATCGCAAATCGCATCTTGTTTCTTGAGCAATGAATAGTCTGCGTTCTGATCTGCGTAAATTTCGGCAATATACCTCTTCACCTTTTGTCTTCCTCTGTCCTCAAGTACAGAGATCACGTGACCCTTTTTAAGCAAAATGTTCAACAAAGAACGGATGTCCAATCTAGGAAGTGTCATCTTCCTGCCTAAATCCTTCGAACTGGCACCATTTGGTCCAGCTTCTTTTATGTGGAAATAAATCTGATGAACCAATGGTATTCCATAATAGATCTTAGATGCATCAAAATGCACATTTGGAGAAAATTCTTTCTCGTCAGCCTCTTCTTCACTTTCATCAGTATCATCATCGCAGTGTCTAAGAAGTTGACAAACTCTTTCGTACTTATTTTCTCCATTGCCATAGAACCAACCTTTTGGATTAGCGTTTGGATAAAACTCTCGACAAGGAATCTTATCTATGCGAATCCACTTTAGAAAAGGTCGCGAAGACAGTTTTTTAAATGAAAATTCCGGAATACCCATTTCATCTTTTATAACCTTGCAAGACTCTCGGTTCTGAGGTTTATCTTTCAAAATGTCACACAAGCGCTGCAACCAAATAACCATCTCGGTTTTACGTTGAACATGAAACCGCGTCAGATGGAACAAACTCCCAGTAACAGTTGCGCCTTTCTTATTCTTCACGTAGTGGTTTTGTTTTGTTATTAAACCTTTCAGGGTCAATTTGTTCCGATGGTAATGAAGCTGCTTACAAAAGCCAGCTCGCAAGGCTAATAATCCTTCTTCTCCCTGAGTGACTTCTCCCAAATATCTTGATCGTCCAATGCGTTCCAGAAGACAATACGCATTCAAGGAAATATCGATAAGAGGGTCTGTTTCCATTCCAATCAGAGTTGTAAGACGCAGCTTCGGTGATGCCACCAAGGCCAAACAGTTTCCCCATTTCTCCATTGCCTGTTCCAGTGTCACAAGCAAAACACTGCCGTTCCTTATCTCGGAGGTGATGCAGTGCCTTGTCTCGTAAGTAGAGCACGATCCACGCACGTCATTATCCCGCACTGTGACAATGGGTGCATAAGGATCAGGTATGGGCACTTCCGAATCGACCACTACTCCGAATTCAGAATCGACGTTGCTATACCTGTTGTAAACTGGTGCAAATTCCCGGGGTTCTGGTAGTTCGTAGATCTCGATGTCTTTGTGCTTGGCAACAATATCCCAAAAATAATTTTTGGAGTCGTCATCTACAGCAATAGGAAATTTCGGACGATCTCTTAGGCGTTGCCAGAACATTTCCAGTGTGATGCCATCTAAGCCTTCCAACGCTATTTCATCCAAAATACTAGATAAAAAATCGTAATCTTTTTTAAAACGCATTTTCTAAAAGGATCACAAAATTGCCTGCAAAAAAAAAAAAAAAAAAAAAAAAGAATTGCATATTTTAGTATAAATTCAAAAATAAAAGTGCCAATCATTAGTCAATTGAAAGGCCACAATGTTTCACTCCTCCAGTGAAAACAGATTTGCGGTCGGGGCTCTTCCCCCTCATGAGTCCCTAAAAGTGTCAAGGGGTGTTTCGTGTTTGTTTTGTTATCTCATACTGGATATGAACCAATAACCAATTTCTGATCTCAATAATTCTAAAAAAATAATTAACATCAACGAAAATCAAATGTTACGAAGATGTTTAAAAATTACAATTTACTCCAATATCCAGAAGTGAAAAGGAAAAGAAATGAAATCAGAAACAAAAACCCAGCTTGACAGTAGACCACCCACGCTGCGTCGATCCACTGACGGTCAGGCCTATTTCCGTTGAAGCCTCTTTCACACCAAGGCGTTGAGCTGCGAAGCGACACAAATCACTTTACGCAGAATGAAGTTCCAGTTACTCCCACGATCCTTACTGGCTCAATCCAAGTCGCATGACGCGTTTAAGAATTAAAAGTTGGACAACTTCGAGCGATCGTTTCGGGAGTACTCAGTTGAGCGATTCACAATTTTGATTCATGCCGAAGAAAACATTCAAACAGCTAATGCTCACAATGCACCATAGAGAACCTCAGTCGAGTCAAGCAAGTTACTTATTCTGCAAAAGCAGTTGCAACTTTGTTTGCATTATTTACTTTAATTGATCAAGTTGGGTGCCATTATATGGCACCAGAAAAGTGATTGGACCATCCGAATCTGCCTCAATATGGAATAAATCATCATATCAGACTCATTGTCACCTTCTTACTGCCAGTGCAATTTGAAATAAAATCCTCAATGGCAACACAAGGAAAGGATGTTTGTATCCATTTGAGATCAGTGGAAGTACTTTCAGGCCTACGGATTGTGTCCATATCCGCGATAAACAGGGAAACTTTAGATTCCATATTACTTATGAAACTATAAATCCAATTCTTTAGTTTGTAAAAGTCATTGCACTATCCATCAGGCAAGACTATCTTATAACTTATTTGTTCATAAATTAAAAATAGTTACTCAGACTGAAGAGCAAATTTATAAAATCATTAACAGTTCTTCAATTAATCTGCGACTAAGTTTAATGAAAAGGGCAGAATTAATTATTGAACTCAAATTATGAACTTTAAGCTTAAGTATATTATAAATTCAAGTTGAATTGTAAGCCTCTAATCTTGAAAGAGGTTTAAAAGCAGCGTAAAGACAGAGTAAAAATAGACTTCAGAAGAAGAGTTTCATGTAAAAGAATTGATAAACATGTAATTATTTTAAATGAAAAAAAAAATAAGTAACTTTATGAAGACAGTTTAATGGAATTTATTTATAATTGTTTTTGTAAAATTAATAATTGTTGAAAATTATGAAGACTACCATTTTAATTGTGAAATATCATTAGAACTACAAGAGTTTCTGTTGTCACTGAGGAGACGAAATCAGTTCTATTCTTTTTAATGGCAATAAAAGTTTGTTCGCTTTCAACATTGCTGGGAGGTACAAATAAAATAGCTTTTAGAATTTTGTATTTAAACTGTTTGCAAATTTCCAAAATTAATCTCCATCAGTAGAAAATAAGGTTAAAAAAAAAGAAGCAGACAAATATTTTACTCGAAATAAGATCCAACTTTATTTAAACAAATAAAAAGGATATTTTTAAACAGAAATTAATAAACCATTTTTATACACAAGAGTTATAATCAATTTCACAGAAAACAATAAAATAAGCATTTAACTAAATACATATGATTTGATATAATAAGATTTATATCATATTCATATATGTTTATATTAAGATTTATATCACATTATATTTTGGATTTAATAAGCATTTTGAAGTTGTTCTATTTTAATTTCAATAGTAAGTGAATGATATATAGTTTTTTAATTGTAATTTATCCATGCATGAAATTATAAATAAAGAAATTTGCAAAAAGCTAATAAAATTGTTGAACTATCACTTCTACATTTTCTGTAAAATCAGGTGACGTATAAAATAATGAAAATGAAAATAAAATGCGTAAAATAATAACCAAAATAAGTTTAAAAAATCCACATGATAAACTTTTAATGACATATGTCCAAAAAATGACCATCAAATACAAATATATAATGAGATAAATATAATTTTCAGGTTATTTAAACAAATAAAAACTGTTAAAACATCACATGATAATTTCATAATAACAATTTAATAATTAATTAGTAGATTAATTAATCTACTAATTAATTAACTCATGTAATAATTTCATAATTATCAAAATTTTCATACAGCATCAATAAATATTCTCATTGCTTGTATTTATACAAAAAAAAATTCTCATCAGCTTTTAAAATCAGGTACCTTTGTTTTAAAAAAATCAATATTATTATTTAAATAATTATTATATTTTTATCTATTCAAATTAAATCATCTAAAAGCAATACCTTTTTCTAATTGAAGAAGTAAAAACTAATATAAGTTTTGAATAAAAAATATAACTAAAGAAATAAGGTAAATTGGTACTAATGCAGTAATAAAAACCAATAATAATATCTGAGAGAAATCTAAATAATTAAAAATGTTTTGAATTTGCAAAATTCACAAATGAAAATTTTCTAAACACATTTTCCTTACAATACGAGAGGAAAATTGTGTCATTTTCCATAAGAATAAACAAATAACACGGGAATAGCCAACTTATTTGCATTTGACATTATACTCAACTTTTCATGCAGAAAGTTAAACTAGTTTTTATACCAAAACATTTGTGATCACCTCCCCAGATATACAGAATTTCACAAATTCAAAATATGACAAAGATAGGTAAGGAAATATTTTAACATAACATTCATATATTTACTATAATAAAAATTCTAATTTTTTTAATAAAGAGTAAGATACTTGTATCTGTTAAAGTAAGTTATTGTTGGAGATGCATACACTGACTAGCCAAATTATTATGTACAATTTCATGCCATTCTTACAAACAATACAATCGCTGCACCTGAATTTCACCAAATGAATTTGGGTAAAAAAGTTGTCATTTAATCTTTATAAGCTGGCTTCTGGTTTTGGCCAAAAAATATGTAAGTTAGAAAAAATATGTTATGAAATATATTAATGTTAAGCTTTAGTACTTTTCTAATAAAAAATTATGCTTTTAACTATAATAGAATAAAAAACTTTCACAAAATTATTTGAAAATTTAACCATAGTATAAAAGAAATATTAAAAATTGGTAGTACACTTTTTGATTATTCTCAGAAATCATCAAAGATCTAAATAATATTTACTAAAAAAAAATATCATCGAAGAATGCCCATATTGAGAAAGGTTAAAAATTTTTCTGAAAGCTGATCGGATTATTTTCTACACACACCTTTCTTACAATGAGAGAGAAATAGTATTATTTTTCTTTAAGAATGGCATGTAAAAATAATCATAATAATTTTCTTATTCAATGTATATGATGAAAGATTTAAAAAAAAAAAAAAAGTTATAAATAAAGAAAAATGGTAAAATGTATTAGTATACATTCTTCCACTGCAAAAATTTGGTTCTTCTCAACATGGCATATTAACAATTCAAAATACAAACATCAATAACAAAAATATTATTTTACATTTATTTTAGTGCATTTTTAAAATTTTATAATCTTTTCACTTCATGATGGAAAGCCGATAGCTTTCTTTTGCATTCAAAATGAGAATATTAAACAAGTTTAAAAAAAAAATATCACTTATCTTTCTGATTGATATAGGCGAGTTATGAATTCACTCACAATTAATAAAAGAAGCGCTTTAAGGCAGGCTAATAATGAAATTTAAACCAAAGTATTAAAAACAAAAAACCACAGAGGTTTAGAATTACTACATTTTGACAATTAAAGTTTAAACAATATGAAAATATAAAATAGATAAGTAATAAAAAAATACTTATATACTTTTTTACAATAATTTTTTTAAAAGAAAATTTAAGATTATCTTCCCTTTAATTTAAACAAAATATTTAAGTTAATCAAAATTTATTCAAATTAAGTTAATTCATTCATTCTGGAATCACTACTAAAACTGTAACTCTCAATATTGAATATACACTACACACTTTTCTTTGAAAATAAGGAATATTAAATTCTTATTTATGGTTACAGGAATAATACATTATAATTAATAAAACAATCTCAAATTTACATTTTATATAAAATTGAGCATACACTTCCTAAAAAAGCAATGTGGTCACCAATATTTATTTTTAAACTAATAATAGTTTTATTGCTTTAGGCTATCCTTCGTCGATATCCTAATAATAAAACTCTTGATTATCAAGCTAATAAGCTCCAGAAGTGTAACAAATACAAAATTCGAAAACTTGCTATTTAAAGGTAATTGTTGAAGAGAAATTTAAAAAAATCATGGAAGAATCCAAAGAATTTTTCACAAATGTGAAATGTTTGGGCAAAATGCTAACAAATCTAAGGAATTAAAAGAAATTCTCCGTTTCATACCCAAAATCATATGAAATATCCTATTATAAATAATACCCTAAAGTAATAAATGCTGCAGAAATCCCTACATCTTCTTCTAGAAAAATAAAGAAGTGTTTCCATAGAAATAATTTGAAAAGCAAATTATAATGGTGATGTAGCCAAAGGAAAATCTTTCAATTTTAACGAGAAATTGAAAAAAAAAAAAAAAAAAAAAAAAAAAAAAAAAAAAAAGAGGATTTGCATTTGTATGACTCATGGCTTTTAGAATCGATTTATATTCAATGACAAAACTAAATCCAAATTTCTTCCTAGTGATGGGTTGTATTTAGATAGCAGCCTTATATATTAATATAGTATATAAGAGATTTTAAGTCCTCATGCCATAAAAAAATTAGAGGCTGTATTGCTTTCAGATACCATTGTTCAGAAGTAAATTATTCATATGGTCATCGATATTGAAAAGCTAGTTATAATCATAAAAGAAACCAAAATGTTCCACAGTTAAATTAATAATATAGCTATTATCCACATATAAATGTTAATAATACAGCTATCCTACTTTGCATTGTGAAGTATAATGAAGAGGAAGATTAAAAACACTTCTCTGTTAACTTGATTTGCCTGCTCAGACCACTAGTTCAGAGATATTTAATACTCTTGATGAGTATTTTCAAGCACAGAGGTTAGATTGGATCAAATGCAGTGTACAGATAATATTGTGAGCATGACTGATCATCGCTCTGAAATAATTGTAAAAATAGATAACTCAGAAATTTTCTTTACATAATATATGAACCATTCAGAATATCTAACTGCAAAGACACTTTGTAATGAATTAAACATTGTGGTGAATAATGTGAAGATTATAAACAAAATTCATAGTGAAAACTATAAATTGGGACATTAAGGCGGGGACAGGGACATTAAAACTATAAACTGGGACGTAGGACACAAACTGGGACTATAACATCCCCTGCGCTTGAAGAAGCAATGTATTATTGAGAGCAAAATTTCTTACACATCTGTTCAAGTAGAGGGAAGATATAAAGTCAATAAGAGAGTGGGATGAAGGGACAACCCAACCATAAAATCTTTTAGCCCAAAATGCAGCAAGTTGATTGGCATAACATATAGAATATACATTAAAGGTAGAACTTGGAGGCAAAAGATAAAAGTTGATGACTAGAAAACAGACTTAGTAGTTTGGCATGAGAGTTGAAATTTATTTTTTTTTAAATCTGTGAAAGGATAACAAATTAAATAATGTATTATACAAAATATTATTTACACAGAAAAAAAAATCAGATAAAAAACAAATATAATAGTGTAAAAAGTTCTTAATTGTTGAATTGACAATTGTTAGTTTACAGGTTGTATTATTGACGAAGATGAGATTTGCTGATGAAGTTGATAAATGATGTTGGTTAAGGATGCTGGCTTAACATAGAAACTAATACTGATTAGGGATGAAGTTGACAATGATGAAGATGACAGATGATCAGGAATGGTGTTGAAAAGAAGTTGAATGACTGAAGATACATATTTTGCAGATGGTAGTTACAGACTTCTTTAGAAGAATAATTGTGCATGATTCCAAAATCCACGATCTACAGGTGCTAAATGAATTTTCATTCTGCAGTAGAGCACAAGACTGACGGTAAAAATGAGTAATTTGTGGCGCCATCTATAGGATTTAGTTAAAAGTAAAAGTTTTTTAAGAATGACGGAAAGAGAAAATGCAGAGCAGGGACTCAATTTAGTTTCCTTTCATTTTATTTGCTAGATCAAAGAACTATTCTTTGCACTGATTTAAGATTAGTCAAAAAGTTTATAAAAAGTAGTATTAATTGTAAGAGGGAAAATTAAGTGTGTGAATAGTAGATGATGTTAATAGGATTTTTTAGATTATTTATTAAAAGTGCATATCGGTGTTTTTTACTATTGAATTGAGTAAGTTATATTCATTAAATATTTGAATAAGAGAGTTTAGAATGGAAATTAAGAGAATGTTGTTTTAAATATTGCTCAATATATGGGATATGCAATTTATTTGAAATATGATAGTAAGTATGTAAAAAGAACCAGTACCAGTAAATTATTAGAATAAAGTGTCCACTGAATAATAAGTGAAATAAGTATTAGAATAAAGTGTCAGTTATGTGTTTGAATTTCTTGATTTGTATGTGTGAATTTCTTTATTTATATATCATGTATTTCTTGAATGTGACTTTTGCAGCATATGTCCAGATTAGAGCATTATATGCGAGATTTATATAATTATAAGGTACTTATGCATTAACGCCACTGCAGCTACAGATTTGGCGGTTTTTAAGTGGCGCCAATCTACACTTAAAATTTTTGTAACAAATCATAAAATATATAAAACACTTTATTTGAAATCAAAACACTTTCAAAATTCAAAATACTCTATTTAAAAACAAAGTAGTCAATCAGATTTCAGCAGTAGTTTCAGGAAAATGGGCCGATATAGAGTTTAACATAGATTCAAAACAGTCTCTATTTTGGCGCATTTGCAGCTCTTTATTGGCGCATTAGAGCAACTTCTGCTGTGGTGGCGTTAATAAGTAAGTACCAATCATAATTTTGTTGTCTAGGTTTAAACAAATTTATTGACATGAGCGAGTATTATTTTTGTGACCCTGAATTTGTGTACGGTGTCAGTAACATATTGGTGTTATGTGAATCTTCTGTCTAATTATCTCCTAGGTCTTGAATATAAGTAGACAGGGTATGTTTGCAGCAGGTTTGTGTTTAAGCCAAAAAATAATAATCACACAATGATTTTTCCATCTTTAGCCAGACTTTTGGTCAGTAATGCGGTGTTGGCATGCTTGTTGCTTGGGGTGTGGTATCTTGTTTGACTGTAAAATTTGCATTGCATAAATTTATTGGCAAAGTCAGATTCTGGAATCTCATCAATGTAGCACTAGGCTCAAAGCCATCCTTGTGGGATTCTAACCCCAATAGAGTGTGATGTTGATACTTTTGGTTGATTCTGGTAACAAATTGTCTGTTTATGAGTGTACCAGTATGATGATGCAGTTGTATGAAAATTTGAACACTAGAAAATATATTTAAAAGAAGTTGGTTCTATGGTACAGCTTCATGCAATAAGGGAGGCATTTTTGGAAGAATTTTTTCATGCTGTGCTAATGTCATTTCAAAGGTCATATTATTATTACACCGGAAAAGTAAAATAAGGAGACAATGCTGTTTTTCTTTTAGGTTTTTTTTTTCCCTCCAATTTTGCATCAAAATATGGCTTGCATTTCTAACTAAAGTGCAACCCTACCTAGAACAAAGCTTGATTTTGCAAAGAAGGATTTGAAGAAAAGTGGAGGAAATAAGTTTTAATGGATTACAAATTGCAAAAAACGGAACATTTAGAAACATAAAAAGAATGGCATATACGTGAAATTTAATCAATGATCTTAAAGCATGATTAACTAATTATGGATGATGAGACACGATTGATGAGGTTCACTACGCTTTATATACATTATTTATATTCCATAAAAAGAACGAATAGTGGTCAAATTGGTTGATCCCTTTTTGAGTTCTGGAAGAGTCAAACAAAACCCTGTGTCAATCAATCATTTTACCTTGGTTTTTCAAATCTCTGAAGTTATATGTTTGCATATTATAATGCAAACATATTCAAATGTATTAAAATATTCAAGAATTAAAGTTACAAATATATTTAAGAATTAAAATTGTATCTACTTAGATTTGTTATGAGAAAGTTTAAAAACATGACTGATATAGGTTGTCATGCATACTCATTTGAAAAAATTGTAAAAATTAAAATCAAATCACCAATAAATTTTATAGGAAATAAATTGCTTTGCTATTGATAGAAAAATAATAAATGATTAAATAAATATAAATAACAGATAAATTAACATAATTTATTAATATTTTTTTAAATATTAAAAATCACCATATTATGGTACACAAGAAATTTGAAAACCCAAAGGCTAGTGGAGAAACGAGTTTCCAGCAAAGAAAACCCAGGTTACTATATTTGACAACTTTTTACCCATTCAGTGACAAAAAAAAAGTCACCCATTTCTTAGCTGCCTGCAATTTAGCTCAGAAAAATAGCAACTCTGTTTATAATTTTGTATGTAACATTTATTTATTCCATTCCTAGTCTGCAGGCAATAAAAATAGTGTGTGAATGGATAACAATAACTTAATGAAAAAAGAAAGAAACAGTGATTAAATGGTATATGAATGAATGACAAAGATATAAACATTATTATAACTGCTTATTCATGTAATACAATCAACAAGTGTATCTGATTGTAATATTCACGAAAAGCAAGCAATAAGAGCGCCATTTTAATAAAAGCGGACGCAAAGTGTTCGCATAACTTAAAAATGGCAGAGAAAAAAAAAATTACAAATGAACCATAAACTTGCAATTCGACATAAAACAATATTATTTTACTATATATGTATATTATTTTTAATTTGATACTATGCAACAACTTTGTAATTAACAATGTATACAATCATCGAATGACGGTTAAAATACTTGTATGGTACTTACTTGTATGATGAACACAAAATGAGAGGATTTACACAGAAATAATTCAATAATTTTCAGAATTACAATTAAGCAAAAAAAGTTTTAAGAGCTATAATTTTTTATTATTTTCGAGAAGAATTTGTTTATTTAAAATTTACAAAAATTTGCTAATATTTAACAAACAAAATTCGACTTGACTTGACTTGACTTAGCGCTTTGAGATGTATGCTCGCTGACGCTGCTTTATCTCAAATTATCCGAATGTTTTTATTGTCAACCAAAATTGCAGAAGTGTAAATAAGACCTCCTTAAAATACACTCAAAAATTTAAAATTCCAAAATCATTGAAAAATTCGAAAACACTGAAATCATTTTAAAATTTCAGGAGTCCAAAATTCCTTCTGAAATACCATAAACGTTGTCGACACTTTCTAACAATCAAAAGAATAACAATAAAAGAAGTATATTTGGACATGAAAGGAATGGATAAAATACTAATCAAACGATGAAACATTTTAGCATTTAAACGATGATTTAGAACGCATGAAGTACTACTAGTACTTGAAACGAAAAATGAAAATGAGCTAACACGAAAAACCAATATGGGGTACCCCATAGAAGACGGGGTTACGAGACTTTTCGTAGAAATTGTAGAATTACTGTTGTTTTATAATAAGCATCTTCAGACATATCGAATAGCCATGAGTATGAAAGAACTTTATAACCAAAAGCACTTTGGAGTTTGTTTCGGGGAATTTCATATTTTTTGCATTGGAACAAAATGTGTTCCACTGTTTCTGGAGTTTTGCAGATTGAACATAATGGAGAAGAGGTTAGGCCAAATCTGTGGAGTTTTGCGTTGCAAGGATATGTTTTTGTGCGGAACCTGGATATAAGAGTATCTTCCCTTCGATGATTAGGAAAAAGTCTGTGTGTAGGTTTAATATTATTCAAGTGCATGAGTTCCTGAGCATATTTGCTACCCTTCCACTGTTCCGTTGCTTTAAGTTGTGCTTTCTTTTTAGTTGAAAGATGAGATCTTCCGGTGAAATCCAATGAAAAATTATTGAATCTGTTGCAGATTTCGCGAGGGAGTCTGCTAGTTCATTTTCCTTAATACCAACATGTCCTGGGGACCAGATTAATTCAATTGATGAAATACTATTGCTAAGATCTTGAAGTTTATTACCCAGAAACTGAATGATACGATTAGAATGTATGTTACAATTTTGTAACGCTAGAAGAACGGATAGACTATCTGTGAGAATAATATATTTATGAGCAGAATGAACATAAGTAGAAAGAGTTAACAGGAGTGCTAGGGCTTCTCCTGTGAAAATACTATTATGATTTGAAATCTGTCCAGATAAAGACTCTTGTGAAAAGGAATTAATGATTGCTATTGAATGTTTAAGTTCTGTCTTAGAGGCGTCGGAGGCTAAAATGATTCTATCTTTCCAATGTTCATTTTTGTATTGTTCAAAAAGAGAAATTTTATGATATGATGAGGTAACTGTTTGGTTTGAAAAGGTAAATCGCCAAGATGAAAAGTGACTTTCGAATTTACTCTAACTGGCGGAAAATTAGGAATTAAATTAGAAGGCTGGATGTCTAAATTGTTTAAGAGATCAGCAAAAAAAGCATTGTAATGAAATGGGACGTTTTAACCTTGGAGTTTTATTACTCGATCTAAGATAAATGGTGAGTGGAGACGAGGAATCAAAAGAAATTTGTTTAATGAAAAGCGCTCTGCAAGCATATGCAACCTCTGAAACAATGAAAGTTGATCAGTTTCTTTAAGTAAAACTGGAATAGGTGTCCACCTTGGGAGACCTGCTGCAATACGCAAAGCCAGATGATATAAAGGGCTAAGTATTTGGAAGTCACTATGGCTAGAGGAGATAAAAATCGGAGCTCCATATTCCAGTAAACTACGAATAGTGGTATTTGTAATTTGAATTAAATGATAGGATCGACAACCCCAGGAATTAGCAGCAATTGCTTTAAGAGCATTTAATTTTTAATAACTTTCCTTTTAAGATACTGGAAATGTTGTTTGAAAGTGAGGTTATAAGAGAATATGATACCTAAAATACGTGTATGTTGTTTCCAAGGGATGCGGATATTATAAATATGCAGTTGTTGAGCTGGTTGTTGTTTTTATTGAAAAGTTAACCGCTTCGCACTTTTCTGGTTGAAGGGTAAATTTCCACGTTTCACACCATTGGATTATTTTATGAAGTGTTATTTGAAGGTTATGAAGGACTTTTTCCAAAGAATGATCGCTGCTAAAAAGAAAAATATCATCAGCATACAATAAGCATTCCGTATGTTCAGGAATGATCTCGTAAATATCTCTCATATAAATGGTAAAGAGAAAAGCACTGAGAACACTCCCTGCTGTACACCACGAGTGGAAAACAATTTCATAGAATCAGAGTTTCTCCAATTGACATAAAAATTCCTGTTATTAATGAAATTGTTTATCCATCTGGCAGCAGTTCCCTTTATGCCAACCTGTAAAATTTTATAGATAAGGCCATCTCTCCAAATTGAGTCATATGCGGCAGAAATATCCAACTTAAGAAAAATACAAAATTTTTGGCGTTTTTGGCTTCAATTATTTTATGATGCAGTAATGACAATGAATACATACAATCTTTGAAAGGAATAAATCCTGAGTGATTGGGGTGGAATTTATCATGAACTGTGAAGTGAATGATTCTTTTGAGAACAATACGTTCAAAGATTTTACTAATAATAGAAGTCAACGCGATAGGGCGAAAGGAGGTAGGGGAAGTGCTGTCTTTTCCGGGTTTAAGGATAGGAATAATTTTAGCTGTTAACCATTCCTGAGGAACATTACCAGTTAACCAAATACTATTGAAGATATTAAGCAGATGAAAAGATAAGAATCAGGAAGAATTTTAATAAGTTTTGCAGGTATATTGTCACTGCCAGGAGAAGTATTAGGAGCAGCGCGGATAGCATCTTTTAGCTCGTTAAATGTAATTGGTCTATTATAATGTTGGTTGTAATTGTCAGAAAGATCAAATGGAATAAACTGATGGTCAAAGGTTTTATTAAACTGAGTAGCTAATAAATTAGCTTGCTGCGTCGGGTCTGAAATGAAAGAATTATTAGAATGAAAAATTTTATTGCTATCCAGAATATTGTTTCTATTATGAATAGCTTTAATGATTTTATAAATTTTGCCGTTATATCCGGTAGAGGAACACACAAAATCCCAATATTGTTTTTTAAGATCTGAGATGTAGTGACGAAGTTTGGCAGAAATTTTCTTATATGAAATCCATAAATCTTGAGAGAGTTGAGATCGAGCTTGATGTAATAATTTGCGTTTCTGTTTTAAAAGATTATTGCAGCGGGAGTTCCACCACGGGAGGTTTTGACTGTGAGAGGTTTTATGAAGTTTTTTGTTGTTAAGGAGAGCCTGAGTTAAGAAAGAATGTAAATCTGAGTATGAAGAAAAGGTGCGATCAAGATTTTTCTGATCTTGGAGGAAAAGATGGACTTTAGACCATAATATGATCGATCTACAAATTTTTGTGAAGCAGAAAGTTGAAACGATAACTGTATCGGAAGATGATCACTGTCGCAGGGATCGGAGTGAACAGCAAAAGAAATATTAGGGTAAATGTCTGCGCTGGCAATGGAGAGATCAATAAGCGATGTAACAGTCGGAGTAATATGAGTGGGAGTGTTAGTATTAATAATATTAAGATTATTCTGAAGAATCCAGTTGATCAGTATTTCTGAACTAGTTGTAGAAGAGGTGGATCCGAGAATGGGATGATGAGAATTAAAATCTCCGAGAATAATACAGTTAGAGGGAAGTTGTTGACTAATTGTATCCAGCCATTCAATAGTGAAAATACCCCTTGGAGAATAAATGTTAACGATAGTTATAGTTTTATGTGAAATATGAATTGTAACTGCTTGTATTTCGTTATCAGAATCCGGAAGGTTGGCCAGAGTAAAAACTCTGCTAGGAAAAATAGAATCAACTGCAATTAAAAGACCTCCTCTGCGTGTATTGTCAGAGCGATCTGTTCTATAAATTAATTTACCCGGTAGGTGAAAATGATCCTCAGAATTAAGAAATGTTTCTTGTATTGCTAACACTGACATTGACAAAAAAAATTGGATCAGATATGGACGTTTGGCTCGAATGCTACGAGCATTCCATTGTAGCACTTTAAACATTGTTGTAGTTATTAATATAAAAGTTTATAAAGATTGATCAACAACAAAGAAATAAAAATCCAATGAGTCCAAGATGCAAAATTATAATTTTCAATAACAGTAATTAAGTTAAACTAGAAGTAAAGAAATTTAAAGAAGGATAATCTTGATCTATCGACTTTTTCCCGTAAAATCAAAGTCTTGCGCGGTTTCAAAACTCTGGTTTTTAGTTTTAATCTTTTTCTTTTCCTTACCCGAAGATGTTAATTTTGTCATTGGAGGTAAAGAGAGTTTCTTTATCGCTTGATTGAGGGAATTTATACTAGTTATTATATTTTCTGTGAGTACTTTGAGTGACTCCTGGAAATTGGATGCTTGTGCATGACAAATTTCTTTCACTAAATTTTGAGTTTCCATGGCGTGCTGTTGAAATAATGTAGTAATTTCTTCTTTAGTAATGTAATTAGGTGGAGAAGATATTTTTACTTTAGCGGAAAATGAATCTTCTTTCGGAACGCGATATATTCTTCGCGCTTCTACAAAAGAAAGCCTGTTGAGGGTTTTGAATTGTAAAAATTTTTCTTCTGCTTTACGGCTGGGACAATTCATGTCTGTGGCCTTATGAGTTTTGCTACAGTTTATGCATTTGGGAGTTTGTTCGGTACATGTATTAACATGATGATTGAACTGCAGAATTCACAAGTAAGAGATTTTTTTGCAATTTGAGGCGGGATGAGAAAACGAGTGACAATTTCGACATTGACGTGGTTTATCCACAAATATCGAAATTTTTTGCTGGGTTAGCCACAGTCTTATGTATTCAGGTAATATCGTACCCAAAATTGAAACTAAAACCGGAGAGGTGAAAGTCGGAGTTGTTCTTTTACTAGCAAATCTTTTGAGTTCTATTACTGAAACCCTATTTTCTTCTTCCAATTCCAAAGCGAGTTCAGAAAGTGGAATGTCTGTTGGGATGTTATGTAAAAGGAAACGGGTAGAAATCTTTTCCGGGTAAAGTGATGCATTTACCGGAACTCCCAATATGGCTTTAATATTTACCAGTTCTTTAGCAGTATCATAGTGAGAGGTTGAAAACATAATTTTATTCTGTCTAGTGATACGCATAAACTCAATGTGTTTTAACGTGCTCATTTTAGAAGAAATGTTATCTTTTAATATTTTAGGATGAGCCCTTGGAATTGAGCCATTTATCACCTCAAATACGATTACAAATGAGTGCGCTCCATTTTCATGTGCTAAATGCAATTTGGATGTGATATCTTTAGAAGAGATAAAATTGAGATCTATTTCCGAGGGAAAAATCCATGCTGTTAGAATTACTATTTTTTTCTGCCATTTCAGACCTCTAAGTATGCCCACTTAGAAAGTGAGGCCCTCCCTTTACGCTTTAAAACATTAACCACAACCTTGGACAAATTATGAAAAACAAACTAAAGTTTACCGGTAACCTACCAGGTGAGAAATCCGATTAGATTTCAAAAAAATAAAGAAAATTTTTAACTTACGAAACCTGAGACAAAACAAAAGAGTTCAAAAAGAAAGTCACCGAGCACAAAAAAGCAGCTCAAGTCGAACCTCACGACTCACATCCACCTCCCAAAATTCGACAACAAGCATACATTACAGATGTCAAAATAAAAATAAATTTAAACTCTATATCTTCATTTCAGTTCCTTTGTATTTTTTTTTTTTTTTTTTTTTTTTAAGGGATTTCCATTAGAATATTATTATGCATTTCATGAAAACCTATAATTTATAACAAACTGGTTTAATTTTCAACAAATCATTGGTGAAAGTCATGCAACACTTACGTATAGCACGAACGGCTCACGGATGGACGATGAGGGAAAGTGAGCTGTAAGCTGCTGCCCTCACATTCACATCATACAGAAGAAAAACCATTTACTCCAACCAGAAAGTCTGGATATCGATGGCAGACGTCTTACACATATTGTCACAATCGCTATCAAGGATCCTCATATCTGAAACGAACAATTACAATAATGGTACCAGTGGAATCGAACTTGTGTTCTCCTGCGCTCAAGCTGCTCTCTTTGCCACTGGTCCACGAGTAAGGAACATGTGTGTCTTATGTGAACGTTTTTCTAGTAATGTCTGGATAAATTTAACAGGAGGAGGGGGGCTCCATTCAATCTAATTGCTGGGGGTGCCATCTTTTCGCCAGGTCTACGCTTAGCCTAATGCAGGAATTAAGGATCTATTAACTAGGGGGAGGGTCCTTAAAAACTTATATATATATAGAAATTTAATTAAAAAATTATATCTTATCAGAAATAAAACCCATGTTATTACGGTTAAACATAAATTATAATCCTTCTTTGTGTAATGAGAAAAGCAACTTTAACTCGCAAAATATTCATATCGATTCTTATTCAGTTTTAATTTAATTTAGCATTTTTTAAATATTTCATTTAATTACTATCGTTATTATAATAATTTTAATTCAAATAATTGTTTTTTAAAACTGAAATTTTGTCATTCTGAATGAAGAGTTCAATGCGTATTTCTTGTATAAAGAAAAATTCAAGAATTCAAACTATTATAAAGAGTATTTATAATTTCTAAACAAACTTCTTCTACACCAAAGGATAAAAAATTATCAAGTGAAATCTTTTTTTAAGTTGTTTCTCTTTTGTAAATATTCTCAAAGAAATGTTAGAGAAGCTAATTTCTTTCTCTTGAATTGCTAAAATGAAAATATTAAAGCATTCTGTCAATTTTTATACAACAAAAATACGAGGCGTTCTCTTTTTTCTATATTCTTGAAAATAATTTTAATTTTTTCATATATTCCTAAAGTACATTTTTATAAGTTTGATAATTTAACAATATAACAAGATTATTTTTACTTTTAAAAATTTGCACTTTTTTTTTCTAATGCAGCTGGCAATAGACCATGATCTTTTATGCCATAAGGACTGCACCGACGTTACTCACTTTTCCTTACCCAGGGGGAGGGGGCGTGTAACTTGAAGATAAGCCACGGACGCTGAGTAACAACACCCGCAACGCTCTACGATCCTATTGGGACCGGGACCTACGGTTTAAAGTGGATTACGAATCACTACAAACATCCATGGTACCACCGGGATTCGAGAACCCGATACCTGTGGTACCGAGTGCCAGAGCTCGGTACCACTCGACCATCAGGCCGCTAATTTGAAAACTTTAACAATATTTACATAAATTTAGAAAATATTTGATATTTTCAACTTTAAAATAATCTATAAAAATCGAATTATTATTGGCAAACTCGCAGAATATTGGCAGTAGCAATTTGGCATCAAAAATGCTTTTCGCCGAAGTGCGCCATAGCTGTTACGATTCTAAGTATAATCGGTAATGCATATGATTATATTAATTTAAACATTACGAAAATAATCGGATCATTTGTTTTACTCTTTTTAATTCTTTATATTGCATTTGCATTACAAAAAAAAATGTCTTTTAATTGTTTTTAATTATATAAAAAGTAATTTTTATTGCAAATTAGTGATAAAACAGGAATGATATTGGCATTTTATGTTTGATCTTATTCATTTAATATATGAATAGTTCATAAACATGTGAATTGGTAGACCAGAATCTTCGGATGGATGGATTTGGCCATCCTGATTTGATATCACCAGGCTTTTGCTTTTCGAACATATATTACAGCGAACACTGCAGCATTGTTTCGAGACATCACAATTATGAAAAAGATTTTTGGTCATTATTGTCACAGTGACAACGGACGTAAACCATCACATTTGAGTAAAGATGTACTCTCAATTTCATGTGCTTAGAGAAACTGTATAATACTCACATTGAAATTTACTAAGTTAAAATTCTATTAATTTCTGAACATTACAGAGAGAAACAATCACTTGTTTACCTTAAATATTGCATTGCGAGTAGATATGATTGTTTGAAATGTATTCCACTTTTTACAATAATTTGTATTTCACAATATTTTTTTTTTATTTGAAATTGATTTATAGAAAGGTAACATAAAAAAATTAAAATCATTATTTTAATATCAAACTAAAATCCTGAATTTTTTTATTAAAAGTTAACATGCTAAATAGTTTTGAAATTTTGAATAAAAAGAAAAAAAAAGTGGGTTTTCATTAAAGTTAAAAAGTTATCTTTTTTTTTTTTTTTTTTTAATTTTGTGCGATCTATGAAAAAAATATACCTTTTTTTTTTTCAGTTACATTTTGGTGTTCAACATTTATATTTTAATTAAAAATAAGCTTTTATAAAGATGTCGGAAATTGTTTTAACTGTGAATATTTTAAATTTTATAGAGCTACACTTCTCTTATTCTGCTAAAGCACGCAACTCCCATCCGCAGTTCTCGTGTGCATGCTAATTCGACTTTGGCAGTGAATCAGTGTAATTTATTCATAAATGAGCTGTAGCGCCTCTCATATTGTTTCTAAGAGCTATTTATCTTTTATTAAGGAGCAACTCCTGTTTTACAAGAGAGAAGACAAAGTAGTTGCTCCTTCATAGAAGAAAAATAAATGAATTAAAGTAAAAAAAAAAAGTAAATTATTAATAAAAGTAAATTATAAAAGGTTGTTATTTTTCTTCCAGTTACCAAGCTCTCTAATTTTAATTCCTTTAAACGGATAAAAGATAGTGGAAAGTATGAAAAACAATTACTTTAAAATAGATCTTCATTGGAGACAACTGGATGCAAACATTAATTAAACGAAAACGGCAAGCGATGATAAAAACAAATGTGATACTTCGACATAATAATACACAGGTGTGCAAAACTTAAGCAACAGGTGGGTTTTTACCATCACTCCACGAGAAATCCTCTGAGAGACAGGACATTCAGAAATGATAGAAAGTATTATGTACGTAAAGGATGACGAAAGCCTCGGCGTTGAAGAAGGAATACAATGCATACGGTATGGAATCAAACAAAAACAAGCTTCATTGAAAGCATAGCATCGGATTTATGATTGTCTACCCCAGAGGAAAAACAACAAGCAGATGTTCCTTAATATGGGATATGCCCCCTCTCCTCACTGCAATGGTTGTTTCGCACCGTCTCCGTATACCCAGAACCAGCTGGTGCAACATTTCTTGCGGTAGGAGTGCCCATTCCTCAATAAGCATCTGTTTGAGTTGTTGGGTGTTCTCCTGAGGATGTAAGCATGCTGCAATGCGTCTCCCCAAAGCATCCCACACATGTTCGATGGGATTTAAAGCTGGGGAGTACGCTAGCCAATCCATTCGAGTGATATCTTCCCTTTCCAGTAGCTCCGCAACAGCAAGAGTCCGATGTGGCCGTGCAGTGTCATCCATAAAAATTAAGTCTGGGCCAATGGCACCTCGGAACAGACGCACATGGGGAAGAAGTGCCTCCTCACAATAGCGATCCCCCGTTACAGACCCTCTGTCGAAAACGTGGAGTACGCAGTTCAGCAAAATGCCTCCATCATATAACGAGTTCATATGTCAGTTATATATAACGAGTTCATCATATATCAGTTCGCCCGTTCAGCAAAATGCCTCCCCAGACAAGAACTCCAGAACCACCATAACGGTGTCTTTCCTTGAGGTTACTGGGATAAAACCGGGTCTCGACCTCTTTCCAAATCAAAACGCGTCGAGAATAGCTTCTGGTGCAGAACCGACTCTCATCCGTAAAGAGGACACGACTCCATTGACCAGTTTCCACTTTTTGTGCTCTCTGCCCCACTGTAAACGGTGGTGTCGGTGGCCAACTTCCAACGGGAGGCAGAGTTCAGGACGGTGGGCCAATAGGCCCACTTTGTGAAGGCGTCTAGCCAGAGTAAACCGCGACACTTGTCTCCCCGTTGCTGTACAGAGTTGCTGAGCAATGGCACTTGCTGACTACTGTCGGCCTCTTTTCGCCTGCAGGACGATATATCAGTCATCCCCTGCAGTTGTCTTCCTCGGGCGGCCACCACCAACCTTTCTAGCAGCTGTACCTGGGGTTTGGAACGCTTTCCAAGAGCGCAACAAAAGTGTCGTATAGACACTTTTGTTGATTCCGAACTCTGCAGCTACACTGGCGACAGTACGCCCCCTCCTTCAGCTTTCCGATCATTCTTCCACGTGTGAAGTCGTCCAGTGAATTTCTTGCAATTTCATGGCTATCTGCTAAATTTTCACATTGTTGCTTAAGTTTTGCACACCAGTGTATATATATCGATAATATATACATATGAATTTTAAAAATGTATTTTATGGGAAAGAGGGAACTTCAAATAGCTGCCTATCACAAGGTCTGGGGAAGGAAGCTTAAAGTATCAATCGATTTTAAAATGAAGGATTACAATCATTCCAACGAACTTTTGAATGTTGTTAATATTGAAAGCATCTATAATATAAAAATTTCCTTTTTTAGAAATCCATTTCAAATATCATTTAAACCTTCCTTTTCACTTTAACCGCAACATATTAACACCCATATAGACGTTTTAAATTATTTTGTTGACATAATTTTCAATTTTCAACTATTTGAATCATTTAAACCAAACAGTAATCCGTAATTCAATTGTCAGCAATAAATTTGTTTGAAAGGAAAAAATAATGTCAAACGGGGGAACACGAGATATTTTACTGGGCATAATAGATGATATTGAAATATTATCAAAGTAAGTTCATTTCTCAAATAATTTATTTTCAATATTGATCAGTATACATTATTTTTATAATGTTGTGTATGATACTTATTTTGCTATTAAACATAATTATTTGTTATGTATTTACATTTGTAGAGAACTTTTTCGAAAGTTTAATTGCTCCGAAAGGGCAGAAATTAGTTTCTGGTGAGCTCGCACAACTTGCAGATCTTCTAGTTTCAAAAGACCAAGAATTGAAATCCACATTGGCCATTGGTGACTAATTCTATCTCTAGCTAACTATATTTTGCATATTTATGTTTTTAAGATTGGTTTATAGACAAAATAAAATTGTTTTTATTTGAATGAAATATAGACAGTTTAATTCGTTTTATTAAATAATTATTATAAACCATGTTAAATTGCTGCTTATTGTTATGTAATGTTGGAAATAATTCAGACTTAATGTTGTTAATAGTATAACAGAAAGGTGTTTTACCGGTTTAATTTCATCAATATATTATGTTATAAATATATATATTTTTTAGGATTTGGTAAACGTATACAACTATTGTAAATAATAAATACATAAAACACTGATAGTAAAAAGCTGCTATATTATTGAAATTTTATTAAAATTAATCCTGAAAAAGTATTATAATTAAATAAAGTTATAATTTCCTGCGTATAATCTATGAACTGTAGTCTAAGGTTCTTTTACTGAACTTTAGTATGAGAAATAAATATTTTCAAAAAGGATAAAAACCTATGGATGACAAAAGGATATTATACTTCTATGAAATAAGACAAAATGTAGCATAATATGCCTTCTTTCGTATGACGATATGGATATTGGATATAACAACATCTTTGGATGAAATCAGATGATAATTAAAAACAGTTTACAGAAGATCAAATTATAAATTATCACAATTCTTCACAGCTTTTAAGATCAGGATATGAAATCATATATCATCAATCTAGCATATCAGTATGCTAGATTTTTATCGTAAAATTATAATCATGTGCTACTACAATAAATGAGTATAAAAAAATGTGTTAAGTGGAAAGATTACACCAAGATGTACGTACTAAAATTGTAAAACATAAAGCACTATAAAATTAAATTGAAGAAGAAACTCCATTAGCAAAATGTATATTTTTCGTTAATGTGATGTAATTTTGTGATGGAAAACTTCAAATTAATAGCTTTTTTTTTTTTTATCAATTTGTTGTATTAAAAATATTATATTACTGTTCATATTTCAATTCTAAAATAATATGTACATACAGATTTTAGTATTGTAAAGAGCTTTAGCTAGTTCTAGTTTAGATAGTGACCAAAAATTTAAATTTGCTCAAATTATGCAGCTTGGAACTACAACTTTAATTGCATGATGCTTAAAATATGTTTGGGATGGTAAAATAAAAAAGAAAACATGGTTTACTTGGGGAAAATTAGTTTAGGAAAAATTTTAAACTGAAGAGTCTAGTAGAATTGTTTTTTAATTAGACAATTATTAAAATGTAAAAACTAAAATAATTTAAAATCGGTGCTGGTTAAAATATCAGCACATTTTAAATATTAATTCAGTTGTAACAATATTTTTTTATAATCTATTTATTTTAATTCTAACCAACATCTCATTGATTTTTTTTTTCAATTAACTATTAATATTTTAAGTGTATTATTAATTTCATTTTATGTCTTGTTATGCTTTTATATGTGGTATTGAAATTATTATAATTTTTCTTACTACTGCTATTTCAAACATTAAAAAAAGTTTATTAAGTTTTCTTTCAATTAATTATTTAATATTAATAATTACAATTTAATATTAATTTGCCACTTCATTCTTACATTTCAAACATATAAATGTTTTCCATGTCATACCTTGTTTATTTCCTTTTAAAATTTTTATTGAAAGTATGATTTTTATTATTTAAGTTTTAATAATTTTGTTTGCTTTTGTGGAAATTAAAATTCATGAAAACTATTTTTAAAATACAGCAGCAGAACAGGCTGAAATTCAGAAAAAAATTGATGCTCTACAAGCCGAAGTGGAGAAACAAGATAATGATATTCAACATTTACAAAAATATTTAAAAGAAGCAGAGCACTTACTGGTTAGTTTCTTAATAATAAAAATTAACTATATGACATCAAATTACTCATTGAGTTCTTTATTAGAGGTTTTGAGTAATAGATTTTGAAAATAATAAATGTATATATAAGTTTTTCTTACTGTATTGTTATATTAGTAAATTAATGTTAAAATGAATATTTTTCTATGAGTTGTAATTGTCTGTATGTCCAGTTTAAAGTTTAAAAATTTGATGAAATCAAAAATAAAGTCTGAAAGTCAAGCTATAATTTGGTTAAGGAGGGAAATTTTTTTTTTTTTTTTTCCTTAACTAGTTTAATATGAATTATTCCAGTTAATATTTTTATGATTAAAAAAATAATAGTGGAAAAAAATGAAACAAAGGAAAAAGCATGCATTAAATAAGCTTCTTATTAAAGAAATTTAGTTTAGAATTTAGCTGTGAAAAAAATCAGTAATTCTACAGAAATTTAGAAAAAAAAAAAAAAAAAAAAAGTAGTTGGTATATTTAATAACAATTTAACATATATATAACATAAGTACTTGGTATATTTAAACTTTCCTAATGTTTTAAATTTTATTGTTATATAAATATTTTTAAAAAAATAAAAAGAAATTCAAAAAAAAAAAAAAAAAAATTTAGCATTTTAAATTTTTGGGTATAGTAACTGATGTTTTGAAAATAAATAATTATGTGAAATAAATAAAAGACCTTTTCTTTACATAAATTTTGGGATAAGTACAAAAATAGCTTTATATATTTTGTATTTGAATTTTAAAATTCATTTGTTCTTTAATTGTAGGCTACCGCTGTATTTCAAGCTAGGCAAAAGCTACAGTGCATTGCTAAAAGCAATGAGAAAAGTGTTTCTGTTGATGATTTGATTAAATATGCTCACAGAATCAGCTGTTCCTATGCTGTTGCTGCTCCCCACAATTGGCAACCTGGTTACTATAATATTTATATAGTTTTATGTTAAGGAAAAATGCTTACAAGTATTGCTTTATCTAAATTAAATATGTCAATTTTATTATTATTGGCTTTTAAAAGAAAAAAAAAAAAATATATTTTCAATAAATTTGCTAACTAATGTTAAATTCTTAACTTATAAGGACATTTCTTCCTACTTTTGATGTATCATATTTCTTCATTTTATAGCAATAATAATAACATAAATGAATCTGTGTTTTTTAACTTTATTATGTTCATTCTTAAAATTTTTTTGTAAAAACAAAAAATAGAATGTGTAATTTTCTTTTAACAAAATAATAACATTTAGATAGAACTGTTAAAAGTCTAGTACTATTTTTTAATGTTCAGTAATATTTATAATATAATTTAATTTTAAAATTAATTCCAAACAATTTTTTTATTACTGGCCATGTATATTTTAGGTGATCCAAGGCGGCCTTACCCAACTGATATTGAAATGCGCCTGGGATTTTTGGGACGTCTGAGTGATATGCCTATAAGTGGAAATATGTTGCAGCAGCAGCAGGGCAATTTAGACATGGGTGTATCCAGAGGAGCTCATGGAGGTATGTATTGTATTATACTATTTAAAAAAAATATATTATATATTACATATCTTGGCAATTGATAAACCTACAATCCCTGCGCAAGATTCAAACATATATTGATAATATTGGTTATTTTAAAAGGGTGCAAACTTCAATGTTGTAAACTTTTATGTATGTCATAAAATTTATAAACTTGTTTCTAATTAATCTTCTTTTTGTGAAAATTTTTAATTAAGTAATCAATAAAAAGTTCTATATAAACTCTAAATAATCTATGAAAATGTGAGTGAAGATACTGTTTCACTAAATATTTCTTTTAAAAAAATCCTTTGAAACAAATGACAAATTATGTAATTAAAATTAACATTCAATTCTGGGTAATAACAATACATGCATCATAAATATATAGTTAGTTATTGAAAATCTGGCTGAAACTAAATTCAATTCTCATTGAATATATCTATGGGCTTTCTGAAATATCACCTAGTCTGGTAAATATAAAACTATAATTTTTGTTCAGTTGATACCATTTACAAATATACATATTCCGTAAATACTGTAAATAACAGAATAAAATCATTCACTTGTAAAAATGATTTCAAGAATTAAAATGTTAAAAAAAAAAATTTTCTTTATATATAAACATACATAAAATCTATGAATAAAAAATCAAATTGTATTAACAATATTTCATATCCTAAGAATTTTCTGTAATTTTTAAATATCCTTTTGAAGTAAAAGTCAAATTAGTTTTCTGTCGGATAAGGATTGCATTTTAGGTGCTTCATGAAATAGAAACCAGTTTAATAATAATTACCAGATATTGATGAATTATATTGTTTGATTAATGAACTCTGTTTCAGCATGTTTTGTTGTATTTGTTTTTGTTTTTTTTAATTCTTTTTTTTGCTGTAATTGTCCATAATCTGCCATTGGAAATAAATAAAAAAAAAAAAAAAGATATTGATGAATTTATTTATACATATATTGCCATAAATTGCTACACTTGGTGATGTGTTGTCTAAATATATCACTGTATTAATTTTGTGTTTTATTTAGAACAAAACCCATCTTCGCAGGCTGGTACTTTTACCTGGTCAGCTTCTGCTGACCTCAAGAACAGCATCAGTTCAGCTAGTAATCATGGCGTAGGTATGGATGCCAAATCTCACAATAAGGAGAATGAAGATGTAGAAGTCATGTCAACTGACTCATCCAGTAGTTCATCTAGTGATAGTCAGTAATTTTGTATCACTTCTTGTACATAATGTACATTTGTATTTATTAAATATTTTTAATAGTTTTAATGCGATTTTTTCTCGCTGCAATGTTTAAGCTGATATTCAGTGGAGAGTTGATCTTAGATTAAAAAGAATTGGAATGCTTGGCATTTAATCTAAGGTCATTCATAAGTGAAAAATACTAGATGTTGCATGGTATGTGCCATACATGCTCATTTATTTAATCTGAACATGTATTGCTAAGAATATTACCATTCCAACCTACATGAATTAATAAGCCATCTTGCTAACATTGTGAGGTTTTTTTTATTAATATGTGATGAAGTGAAAATTTTGAAATCAAGGGCTGTAGGTTTATAAGGATTAGCAAGTATGCAGTATTATATTAAATCGGCTTTCAGTTTGTTAAAATTTAAGATTACAGGGGGTGGAAAATTTGCTCCAAAATTCATGCCTTGCTACATTCTGCTAAAAAAAAAATAATGGAAAATTTCATATTTTTGCACCAAAAATGAGATTTTCTTTATTTTGATTTAAGTACCCATAAAAATAGAATTCTTATCCCCCTCTAATAACAATCTTCTAATATGAATGAGCTCATCTTCTATTTTTATGATGTTTTTGCTGGGGATAAGATTTATTAGTTATGTCAACAATGTTTGTCATAGGGCGAAAATTCTTAAAATAGTTCGAGGGGATATTGTAGCACTTATCATTCTTAATGGGAACAAATATTTTACATTTGTAAGTTATTCATCAAGTATAATTTTTTAAAATTTCTAATTTTAGAGAAAAAAGATTCAAAAATTTTGTTTTATTTGTCCTTTTGTTATTTATTATCTTGTCAAATAATATACAAATTAGCTGTAATCTTTCATTTGAAGTATTACAGCAATTCAAGTAATAAATGGGAAATATAGAACTGAATTTTTTAAGCACGTAGAATTTTCTGTAGGAAAAAAATAACTTATATTTAGAAATATTAATAAATCTTATTTTTGAGAATTTTTAATATTTAAAAACATTTTTGTGTTCATTCTCCTTATGTACGATATTAGGTGTTTTTGTTCTAAAATTGGATACCTGAATTTAAAACAAATAACTTATTGTAAACATAACTCGTGTCATTTGATATTTTAACATTTTTTTATTTTTTACTACCATCTAAAATAATTCGTATTTAATGTAAAAATAGCATGCCAAAACAAAATTGAAAAAATTTATATTTTTCTATTAATCATTTTTATATGAAATCTATTAAAAATATTCATTGCTAAGAATTCCAAAATATTTGAATAAAGAAGGATTGTTAACCGTTAAAAAATACAAAAAATAAATATACATTACTGAAATTGTCCAATTCTATAACGGATGTATTTATAAATAAAAATTTTATTATTACGGAACTCGAACCTGAAACCTGTGGTAATTAGCGCCAGAGCGTTAACTGCTCAGTCATCAGGCCGCAATTTTGTAATGCTATCTTTACATTTATTATGTTTTTTTTTTAAATACGAATTATTTAAAAAATATAGTTGTAAAACATGAGCGGTTGATTTAAATTTAAAAGTATCAAATGATATAAGAGTTAAAAAAAAAAAAAAAAAAAAAAAAACTTGAGTATTAGGAAATACAGTATTTAAAAAATGTATGCTGAGTAATTATTACTTTTTCTAGAAGCAAAAGCATATTTATTTATTTTAAAATTAAATGCATCAATTTTAAGGGAAAAAAATCTGTTACTTAGCTTAAAAATAATATAAGGTTGATGAAAATTAATTATAAGTAAATAATGAGTAATATGAATATATTTTTAATTTTAACTTATTAATAATTTTTATTTTAATTAATAATATTTTAAAATTAATATTACAATAAACGTTTTTGAGAATAACGTTCTCTTTTTAAGAAATTTTTGTATAACTTATTAAAGTGAAGCTGAATTTTTGTAATTATTATTCAATCATTATTACGACTAAAAATATTATGTCTATGGAGGTTGTATAAGTCCAAGACTTTTGCAGGACAAACTGGTAAGGAAAATGAAAATGGTTTGTGAGGTAACTAAGAATATTTACAAGTATATAATATTTTGAAATAAAACAGTTATTTGAGGGTTAAGAAAATGAATTAATGTTAATTCATTATAAAAAACAGTGTCAATTTAGTCTAGTAGTGATCAATTTTAAATATTTGAATGCTAATTCAAATATTGTTAATTGTAGTTTAACTAGATTTAACAAATAGAACAAATATTAAGGAAGAAAGAATAATTAACGGAATGAATATTATTAGGAACTTCAG